>JAJIBD010003290.1:0-29994 GCA_021461705.1 Cryptotis parvus | reverse complement strand
TATATCTGTAGTTCTTTGTAATTGCAATCAAGTCCTCAACTCTTCAGTAGATTTCTTTTCATAACAAAATGGTGAAACACTGTATGAGTCATATATGCCTATATTGTTGATAGTGTGACTTCCACTGCAGAGGGAAAGTCATGTAGATTTGGAATAGAGCAAAGCAGGTACGATTTCTCTGAGAATGGGCTGAAAATTAAAGTGTTATTTAAGATTCTTAGGATTAGGGGTCGGAGCAATAATCCAGTGGGAAGGCCATTCGCCTTGTACAAGGCCAACCCTGGTTCAATCCCGGCATGCCATATAGTCCCCTGTGCACCGCCAGGTGTAATTCCTGAGTCCAGAGCCAAGAGTAACCCCTGAGCATTGCCGGGTGTGACCTAAAAGGGAAAAAACAAGATAATTAGGATTATACATGCTTGTACATTTTTATGTTGCACCTCTATATTTGCATGATTTTATAAATATTTTCACACAAATACTTGTGATGTCCAATTTTATTTTATTCACTGATTTTTCTTTGGGGTCCATACCCACCAACTTCAAGCCTTTGACCTTGTTCTTCAGTCAAGAATGACTCCAGGCAGAGCTCAGGGGACCACATGTGGTGCTGAGAATCAAACCTGGGCTGGCCAACCATAAGAAAAGTACCTACCTGCTGTACTATCGCTCCACCTCCACTCTGTCCACTTTTTTAAAAGATGCAGGAGCACTCAGGCAGCAGTGAGCACACTTAGGACCCGGATCTTACTCTTTAATAATTCTTTCCTCTAATGGGAACTCCTGTCTGGGATTAGAGTTGCTTCCAGGTTTAGGAGGGGAAATGCATAAGGTCGTCTCAGAATACCTTGTTGGACCTGAGAGTCGGGAAGTGTGAAAAGATATGATGGAACGTGACAGTAGCACATAGGACACAATTCGGAGAGTTTTGACACACTGGCCAAGTCTGTGACAATGAGCACCTGGGTAAATAAATGACTTCAAACAACTGCGGCCATCACTGTCACTGTCTTCCCCGTTCATCATCGATTTGCTCGAGCGAGCACCAGTAACATCTCTATATGACCTGTCTCATTTAAGTAGAGCCCAAGGGAACCTGCTTGCTCCAGGAACATAAAGAGCCTCAAACCATTCCATCAGGTCATGGGAATGAGGTCTATAATTGTTACTGGTATTTGGCATATCAAATACGACATGGGTAGCTTGCCAGGCTCTGCCGGCAGGGTGGCATACTCAATACTTGGACCACACTTGGACCATACTCTATACTTGGACCACATTTCCCTTTTTATCTATCTATCTATCTATCTATCTGTCTGTCTGTCTGTCTGTCTGTCTGTCTGTCTGTCTGTCTGTCTGTCTGTCTGTCTGTCTGTCTGTCTGTCTGTCTGTCTGTCTGTCTGTCTGTCTATCTTGGACCACACTTGGACCATACTCCATACTTGGACCACATTTCCCTTTTTATCTTTCTATCTATCTATCTATCTATCTATCTATCTATCTATCTATCTATTCATTTGTTTTTGCTTTTTGGCCATCACAAAAAAAAAAAAAACCTTTGCATCTCCATGATGATCACTTGATCACTTGACTTCCCGTAGATCATCGATTACTCGATTTGGCACCAGTAACATCCTCAATATGTCCTGTCACATGGGATAGCCCAAGGACATCTGCCCACTCCAGGAACATAAAGAGCCTCAAACCATTCCATCAGATCATGGGAATGAGGTCTATAGTATTACTGGTATTTGGCATGTCAAATACAACACTTGCTTGCCAGGCTCTGCCGTTGAATGAAATTATTTAAATGAATGAAATCTTTGCTAGGATTGAAAAGGCAATTCTGGCTTCCTCTTAACATTAACATGTAAAACCTTGCACCAGATTTGAGACACCAGCATTTGAGGATTTCATGGAAAATAGTTCTTGCTAATGCACAGAATGTTTCTGTTTTTGCCCTAGACCTGGTGATTCTCAGAGATATCTGATGTCGTTCTTGGCCATGCTTGGGGCACCTGGGACTCTGCATGCCAGAACCTGCACGCTAGCCCTTTGGGCATCTCCCTGGCTCCTCCTCCCTATTTCTTGGGGGGCAGACACTGCTGAATGTCCCTCTCCTTTCTTTATCCTAACAGAAATATGCTACTCTTTTTGTTGTAGGGTCGTGGGTCTCTTCTGTGAATATGTTTCTCAGTGGCAGCCTCAGAAAGCATTTGCCCAATGAACTGTATACCAGCATTCCCTGAGTAAGGCTTCTAGGAAACTGCGGGAGGGGTACAGCAGGCTCACAGGGGCTTTGGTATCGACGTCCCCTGCTCCCCTCCACTGCCCTTCAGACCAGTCCCGAGGAAACCAGGAAAAGCTTTGCACGAAAGCAGGAGAAATCGGCATTTCATTTTAAAAACATGCTGATATGGGGGCCGGAGCATTTGCCTTGCAAGCAGTCGACCCGGTTTGATCCCCGCCATCCCATATGGTCACTGGAGCACCGCCAGGAGTAATTCCCTGAGTGCAGAGCCAGGAGTAACCCTGAGCGTTGCTGGGTGTGACTCAAAAAAAAAAAAAACATTCTTATGTTTAGAACCACTTAAACTGGAATAGCAACAGGAACGACCGGCAAGGAACAGAGTATGGTGGGAAGGGCTGTGTCTTGCACACAGCAGGCCTGGTTTGATCCCTGGCTTCCCATATGGTCCCTCCTCACTCCAAGAATGATCCCTGAGTACAGAGAAAAGAGTAAGCCCTGAACACTGCCAAGTTTGGCAAAAAAAAATATAAATAATAATAATAATAATAATAATAATAATAATAATAATAATAAAACAGATAGCTGGTGAATACATTGTTAAAGGAATGTAGGAGACTCAGACCCCATGGGGGCAGAGCTGCTACTGGCTCTGCCTGTGCCTGGCTGATCATGAGGCACTTAGGAGGGAAGGCGGGTTCTAGGCCTGGCCCACCATCCCAGCAGAGCCTCCCAAGAAGCCAGAAGAACCCCCAAAACCATGAGAGCCGCCATTTTTGAACATCTGGACTCCACAGTCGTCAGAGCTCCACCCAGTAGAAAAACTGATCTTTCTCTCTTCTAGGTTCATCAATAAATGCATGAGATAAGAGGCTACTACAAGAGTATCTCACCCACACGGCAGAGCTTGGCAAGCTACCCGTGTTGTATTTGATATGCCAGAAACCAGTAACAATAATAGACCTTATTCCCATGACCTGAAGGAATGGTTTGAGGCTATTCATGTTCCTGGAGCAAGCAGATGCCCTTGGGCTACACTAGCATGTGACAGGACATATGGAGATGTTACTGGTGCCCCTAGAGCAAATCGTAGAAACAACTGGAAGACAAGTGATACAAGTGATAACTTGTTCTATGTAATCAAAGCTAAAGCATAGATTTCAGATGATGCTATCAGTAACTACAGAAGCCGGCAGGATTTGCACATTGTCCTTAATCAGATTTGTTAGGCCACACTACCGTTAGTCAGATTCTGTTTAAATCTCTTCCAATCACTGATATTTTCTTGGTATACCACTTTAGTGACCTCATTATTTGGAGAGAGTTTGTTTCAAGAGGTGTTTGATTGAAGCCACCTCAATTTGAGATTATGGGACATCTTTTCATGAGTGGACTTTTATTATGGAGTTTGGGGAAGATATCACAGAGGTGACTTTATCTATAAGACCAGGTCATACATGAAACAAGCATATAGAAGGCCGAGTTCCACAACTATTCTCGATGAAACACAAAGCTGCTGAATGACCCCAGCTCCACAGCTCCTGTAGCACGTGTGCAAACATGACACCTCCAAAGCTCACAGTGCTGGCAGCCAGGCAGGAGCACAGCAAATTGATGGGATGTTACTTAGAAGCCCACTGAGCTCAATGGGCAAAAACAGGAATGCAGAAGTCTCAGCTGGCAATGGATTTACTGAGATTTAATAATTTTTTACAAATTTTCTATTATTGGATTATTATTTTGTTAATATTCCTTTTGTCATATTGTAACAAGCAATATAAAATAAACTATTTTGCCTGCTAAGGGGGCAGATTTGGAATGGGTGGAAAACTGAGAACACAAGTAGAGGGAAAGTCCCACTGATGGTGGTTAGTGTTGGAATATTTAATGCCTGAGACAACTGTAGTATGAACAACTTTGTAAATTATAGTGTTTAAATAAAGTTCCAAATCATAAAAAAAATTTACATAAATACCTGAGAGAGTCTATCTCCAATTCAACCCAAAACTAAGTATTCCGAGAGATCCTTTAGCTTTACAGACACTTCTTAGCACACTATCGGTCAGGAATATTTTAATAATAGGCCAAGCAATTTCTAGAATCAAAATTTGAGAAACAAAGCAGGGGTCAATGTAAACTAAGCCACTTCATTTAGTTTACTAAAAGTAATAGAACTTTAGTCTAATATATAGAAACATGGTTTTTGAGGGTCTGAGCTGAGTCCCCAGCAGATATTGGGGGTCCTGGCAGGTTCCCTAGCTGCATTCGTGGCCGACAACCCTTCACACAGCTGATGGAAAAAGAAGGAAGACCACCAACTCTAAAAAAATCTAAGACACTAATCTTTCTCCACTCACTCCTCACTCCAACTAACTACACATACACACCACTACACTATCAAATCAATTCTGCCCGGGATAAATATTTTACAAAAGACTGAGGAAAGGGAGTTACAGGAGGTAATCCTAAAACAAAGAGTTGAGAAAAGATTTCCCCATATGGGGAAAAAACCACCAGGGGTCCTCAACCAGCTCCTGGGATAATTAGTCATCCAGAAGGATGACTTCTGGATTTGCACATTGTCTTTAATGCCTGGTGGAACCCCAGGCATGTTGTTTTTCTCATCCTTGGCTGATAAACAACTATTTCAATAACATGTCTAGTCATTTTGCATAAACACAGTAAGAGCAACAGATATTATCTACATCTAGAATTAAATTTATGGAGTGACCATTTCTGGGGACATCTCAACATATAGCCCAGAATACATTCCTCTCACTGGATTGCTCATTCCCAATGCCCTCAGGGACCTATTCATCTATTGCTTATCTTTGGCCCACAACAGAGGTTGCTCCATGACCTTGCTCCCAGGGACATTTAGTCCGTCCATTGTCAACACTAGGCTTACCCTGGGTCCTTCCATTCCTCCAGTGGGGCCCCCCCTTTTTGGGGTGTAAGGAATTAGAACCAATCTAAGAGCAACTGAGACTTTAAGTTAGGAAATATGATGGATGCCCAGGTGTAATAAATTCAGAGTTAATTAATACCTATATTCCAAATGCACGGGCCTTATTTGTCTTCCTGTGTGTATAAAAAATTGCCAAATAGCATTCTCATCCTGCTTTCATAGGGCCCAGGTCTCTGAGGTGTATGTTAATGCAGGGTGAATGGTGGAGTCGAAGAGATGTGCCTTGAGCTGGAGGTTCTTTGTCCTTTTAGCTATTTCCTCGATGCTCTTGAAGGTATTCCATACCACTCTCTTCCTCCTGCGTAACTCAAGTTTTAGGTCTTTCATTATGTTGAGTTCTAGACCTAGGTACACATAATTGCTGCATTCAAAGATGTTTGTTCCATATAGAGTTAATGGGGTCTCTGGAAGTAAACACAACAAAAAAAATGAACTAGTTCCAACTGTTTTAAGTAAAATAGAGCTAAACCTGTAAGAATGATGATATAAAACATCGGAAAAGGTGAACAGAAATCAACAATATTCATGATAAAAATTTCAAATGGCCATACAGTGTCTGCCAACATAGAACAAAACTGAATGAACACAGTAAGAATGTCAACGTAGACACAAAATTAGTAAAGTGTCAATCAGATCAGTGCTAATGAGTAGTATAGTTGAACCATAGAGGGTTTAACAGCAGAGAAAAATTATCGATAGCTAACAAAGAATGAATAAGTGATTTGTAAAGACAAGACTCAATGGAAACCACTAAATAAGCTATCAAAGAAGGTTGAAATATACTGGGTTGTGGAATTGCTGTATGTCTTAACACTACTGTAAACACATGACCTAAACTATGCTAATTTAAGAAAATTATACACTTATGCTTATATATGCATATATGTAAATATCTGCAGTTTGTGTAATATATGGGAACACATAGGGGCCCTACATTCACACACTAGGAGTCTCACTAACTAGCAGATAGAAATAACTATAAAACTATTTGAAAAATAATGGTGGAAAATTTCCCTACACTGGGGGAAGGAAACAATCAGTCTTAAGACATACACACTGAGAGTAAATGGGGGAAAAAGTTTTATTTCCACAAATGAACCAAAAAAAAATCAGAGAGAGCTAAAATTAAATCATGTGAAACACACAGACTGGAACATATCCAAAAGAGCAAGAGCAAAAGTACTGATGTGGATGCGGAGAAAGGGGGACTCTCATCCACTGTTGGTGGAATGTCAACTGGTACAGCCCTTTTGGAAAATAATATGGACATTATGCCAAAGACTAGAAACTGAGCTCCCATATGACCTAGTCATACCATTCCTGGACTATACCCTGGGAAGCCAAAAACACACTGCGAAAACACCATCTGCACTTTTATTTTCATAGCAGCACTATTCACGATAGCCAGAACTGGAAACAATCAGTGTGCATAAAAACTGATGACTGGATAAAGAAATGTGGTATGTCTACACAATGGAATACTGTGCAGCTGTTAGGAAAGATGAAGTTTTGAAAATTGCCTATAAATGGATGGACATGGACAGAATCATATTGAATGAAATTAACCAGAAGGAAAAAGAGATATATAGAATGACTGCATTTATTGCATGACATAAATATATATATAGATATATATCTATATCTATATCTATATATATCTATACATATACATATATATACACACACACATAGTTGAAGCAGGAATGTCCTGTCAGGTCAGAGGCTCAGAGATGAGACACCAAGAACACGACATCTATCCATTAATATTTTTAATGATCACTAGCCGTAGGGACAGCAGCTATGATCTTGGCAGCTGACTAACCACAGCTAACTGACTTTAGCTGACTGACCTGACCTCACTGATGTGAGCTGACTCACTTGAGATGACTGACCTGAGCTGACTGACCACCTCCACAAAGACCCCAACTCTCTTATCCAATAGTCTCAAAGGGCAATGAAGCTCATGGTTTACATTACAAAGACATTTCACATTCTTTGCATAGGACTTAGGAATAATAGGAAGGAGACAACCAGGAACCAAAAACCTGCAGGGAGTGCTATCTAGGTAAGATGAGATGAACGAAAGAACGCATTATAGTTGCTAATGCAGCCTTCCTGACTAGCCCATGATGGCAAGGACATGTCAGACAGAAGAACAAGAAAAACCTGTTTTCTGCCTAACTTTAAGCATTTTCCCTTAGACTCCATCTTGGGTTAGTTATAGCCAACAAGGAAATGTGCAGAGAAATGACCTAGGATAGCCTTGTCTTTATAACTGCAGCTTGATTAACAGTCTCACTAGGGAATTCTACATATTAACTCTATTGGGAGAGAGTTTGCCAGAAGTCCCTGTGTATCTGTTAACAGGCAGTATCCATCAGACCTTCTTTCGCATATCCTTAGATCTACCTTCTGCCAACATCTCCCCCTTTACTGTTCAGGCTTCAATTTGGGCAACAGAACAAACTGTGAGGCCTGTAGCACCTTAGCCCTTTTCTTTTACTGTTTGAACTTACAATATAAGACCAAGGACAGCTATAACCAAAATAAGCACTCCCAAACCAACAGTTCTTCCTAAGTCCCTTCAAGCTCTTAGTGGGGTTAATAAAGCCAATGCCATGAACCAAATCCTGCCAAAAGGAAGCAGCAATAACATCAGAAAAAAATCTTATTTTTTAAAAAATTTTTATTATACCACCGTGAGACATACAATTACAAAGGTATTCATAATTGGTTCTTGGTAGTACAGTATTTCAGCACCCATCCCTCCACCAGTGCCCCACTTCCACCACCAATGTACCCCACCCCTCCCGCCCACCCCCCCAGGCTGCCTCAATAGCAGTTACCCAGGTTTCCTCTCTTTCTCTGTCTCTCTCTCTGTCTCTGCATCTCTCTCCCTCTTATTTTACACATTGTGGCTAGTCCTGCAGATATTTAGAGTTCATCACTTAAGTCTCTTTGTGTATATTCAATGGTGAGATTTAATCTGTCATTACCGTTTTCCACACTTAGTAATATACTGGTATCTATTTATATCCTATTAATGAATGCAGTTTTTCTATATCTGTCCTTTCCCTTCTGACTAATTTCCCTCAGTATGATAGTTTCCATGTCCATCCATTTGCAGGTAAATTTCATAATTTTGTCTTTTCTGACAGCTGCATAGTATTCCATAGTATAAATGAACCACAGTTTCTTTAGCCAGTTCTCTGTTCTTGGGCATTTAGGTTGTTTCCAGATTCTAGCTATAATGAATAGCACAGAGATGAATAAAGAAGTACAGATAGTGTTTCTGCTATGTGATTTTCGGTCTCTCGGGTATATTCCCAGGAGTGCTATTGCTGGATCAAATGGGAGCTCAATATCTAGTTTTCGGAGGAATGCCCATATTGTTTTCCAAAAGGGCTGGACCAGTTGGCACTCCCACCAACAGGGGAGGAGAGTCCCTTTATCCCCACATCCATGCCAGCACCGGTTGTTCTTGCTGTTTTGGATGTGTGCCAGTCTCTGTGGTGTGAGACTGTACCTCATTGTTGTTTTGATTTGCATCTCTGATGATTAAAATGAAGAGCACTTTTTCATATGCCTTTTGGCCATTCGAATTTCTTCTTTTTGGGAAGCTTCTGTTCATTTCTTCTCCCCCATTTTTTGATGAGGTTGGCTGTTTTTTTTCTTGTGGGAGTGCTACCAGTGCCTGATATATCCCTGGATAACAACCCCTTGTCAGATGGGTATTGGGTGAATATCCTTTCCCACTCTGTGGATTGTCTTTGTATCTTGGTCACTGTTTCTTTTGAGGTGCAGAAGCTTTTCAATTTTATATAATCCCATTTGTTTATCTTTGCTTCCATTTGCTTGGTCAGTGGTGTGTCGTCTTTAAAGATACTTTTAGTTTCGATGGTGTAGAGCGTTTCTCCTATGTTTTTTTCGATGTACCTTATAGATTCATGTCTGATGTTGAGATCTATAATCCACTTTGGTCGACTTTTGTGCATGGCATTAGAAGGAGGTCTAATTTCATTTTTTACTTGTAGCTGCTCAGTTTTCCCAGCACCATTTGTGAAGAGGCTTTCTTTGCTCCACTTAATATTTTTGCTACTTTATCGAAGATTAAGTGGTTGTATATGAGAGTATGTTTCAGGATATTCAGTTCTATTCCATAGGTCTACGGGTCTGTCTCTATACCAATACCATACTTTCTTAATTACAACTGCTCTGTAGTAGAGCTTGAGGTTGGGGAAAGTGATACCTCCCATCTTCTTTTTCCCAAGGATTGCTTTAGCTATTTGTGGGGGTTTAATTATTCCATACAAATTTCGGGAGTGTTTGTTCAATTTCTTTGAAGAACATCATGGGTATCTTTATAGGGACTGCATTGAATCTGTATAAAGCTCTAGGGAGTATTACCATTTTGATAATGTTAATCCTTCCAATCCATGAGCAGAGAATGTGTCTCCATTACCTCAGTTCTTCATTTATTTCCTGAAGTAACGTTTTGTAGTTTTCTTTGTAGAGATCCTTTGCATTCTTTGTCAAACTGATTTCTAGGTATTTGATTTTCTGTGTGCAATTGTGAATGGGATAGTTTCTTTAATGTCTCTTTCTTCTCTTTCGCTGTTTGCATATAGGAAGGCCATTGACTTTTGGGTATTGATTTTGTACCCTGCCACTCTACTACAGGAATGTATTATCTCTAGGAGCCTCTTTGTGAGAGAGTTTCTGGTTTTCCAGGTATAATATCATGACTACAAGAGTATGCTACGAGCACGGGCGGAGCCTAGCAAGTTACCCGTGTTGTGTTCGATATGCCAAATACCAGTAACAATTATAGACCTCATTCCGGAATGAATTGAGGCTCTTTATGTTCCTGGAGCAAGCAGATGCCCTTGAGCTCTACTAGCATGAGACAGGACATATGGAGATGTTACTGTGGCCCACTCGAGCAAATGAATAATTAACAAGAAGACAGTGATACAGTGAATATCATGTCATCTGCAAATAGTAACAACTTGGCTTCTTCCCTTCCTATCCGGATGCCCTTAATGTCTTTTTTCTTCACTGTTTGCTATGGCAACCTGGGCCACCCTCCACTACTCCCTGGCGCCCGCCATTTTCTACATCCGAACTTCTCTCTCATCACAACTCCACCAAACAGACCAGACAATCACAGCCCGGGTCATCGACAGCCACCCTGCAGCAGTTGTTTTTCAATCCTTCCCAGGTATGCTGAACCAGAGACTCTCAGACATGGGGCAGAGCTGCTACTTGCTCTCCCTATACCCAGCTGCTCGTGAGGCGCCTGGGAGGCATGGGGGGTTCTAGCCCTGGTCTGCCACCGCAGCAGAACCTCACAAGCCAGACCACCCTCCCCTACTCCATGGGGCCTGCCATTTTCTACATGCGGACTTCCCTCTCGTCACAACTCTACCCAGCCGACCAAACTATCACAGCCCGGATCATCGGCAGCCACCCCTGCAGCAGTTGTTTTTCAATCTGGCCCAGGTATGCTGAACCAGAGACTCTCAGACATGGGGCAGAACTGCTGCGTGCCCTCCCCGTGCCCAGCTGCTCATGAGGCTCCTGGGAGGCATGGTGGGTTCTAGCCCTGGCCTGCCACCGCAGTCGAACCTCACAACAAGCCAGACCACCCTCCCCCTACTCCATGGGGCCCGCCATTTTCTACATCCAGACTTCCCTCTCGTCACAACTTCACCCAGCAGACCAGACTATCACAGCCCGGATCATCGACAGCCACCCCTGCAGCAGTTGTTTTTCAATCCGGCCCAGGTATGCTGAACCAGAGACTCTCAGACATGGGGCAGAGCTGCTACGTGCCCTCCCTGTGCCCAGCTGCTCGTGAGGTGCCTGGGAGGCATGGCGGGGTTCTAGCCCTGGCCTGCCACCCCAGCAGAACCTTACAACAAGACAGACCACCCTCCCCTACTCCATGGGGCCCACCACTTTCTATGTCCGGACTTCCCTCTTGTCACAACTCCACCCAGCAGACCAAACTATCACAGCCCAGCTCGCTTGGCCGCTAGCGGCTTCGCGGTTCATCAATAAATGCTTTATTTAGAGGTGAATACAACAGTATGCCACCCGCACAGCAAGCTTGGCAAGCTGCTCGTGTAGTATTTGATATGCCAAATACCAGTAACATTTGTGTTAGGTCATTCCCTTGTCCAAATAAAATTGTTTAAGTCTCTTTATTTTCCTGGAGGTAGCAGATGCCTTTGGGTTCTACTCGCATGAGACAGGACATATGGAGATATTACTGGTGCCTGCTCTAGCAAATAGATGATTAACGGATGTCGGGAATTGCCACTGGGGTCCCGACAGTGTCAGGACAGAGGTTCTCTTCTACCTCCGAGGACGCCGGGAGAACAGATGAAAACTCACGAGTCCGGTGCAGTTCCAAAAGGCCTTTAATAGTATCAAAGCTCTTCCACAGCAATCCAAGATAATGAACAAACTTTAGCTCTGGTCCAAACTTAGGCCACATAAAAGAGCCTAAGTCTCCCATCAAAGAGAGAGGATCTCATCCGAGCTGAGTCCTACCCAGAAGAAGGAGCAAAAGGCCAAAGAGCAAAAAGCCAAAAGCCAAAAGCCGAGGCCGAGGAGCCAAAAGTCGAAAGCTAAAAGGCCCAAAAGGCAAAAGGTAAAAGGTGAAGGGGCCTCAAGTCAGCCCCTTATATACACCAAAATAATCCAATCGGGAGGGTCATGTCAACAAAGAACTCTAAACAGAGTGTAGTGCCACACCCTATTGCAGGTATAAACAAAGGTTATGCCAAGGTCTAATCTTTTCTACCAAGATTATCTCTTATGTAAAACACTGGAGAGAGGGGGCTGGTATAAAGTAGTACATCTTAACTTCATGAGCTTCATGTAATCTAGATGGTACCCACAAGGTTCTTCTTATTATCTTCACCAGGGTGATTCTGAGTATCTTGTTCTCGTGTACTGAAAGGGTCACACTCGCCTGCTTAGAGCAGACTAGTATGATCCTTCCTATAGTTTTCCTATAGTCTCAGCGTAGCCAGGGTAGCAGTCTCCTGGTAAGTTCTTACTGTCCCACGTTGGGTGCAGTGGGTATAAAGAGGAGCTGTGCCCAATCTAGAAAACATAGAAATCTTAGTAGATGTTTAAGTCAGAAGTTATTCAGAGTATTCAGAGTCAAGGTGACTTCTGTAATTGCCACACCCTCTAGCAGTGTTTACATAGAAGAGAGGTCTCATTAGAACGAACCTTGTCTTAAGTAGATTAAGCTGTGAGTGAGCAAAACAACAAAACTCCCAGAATAGCTAAACCTGTCCTCCAACAAATGGGAAGATAGTGATAGTGATAGATAGTGTTTGCTATAGCAAGTACTTCCAGTACTATATTGAATAGAAGTGGTGAGAGTGGGCAGCCTTGTCTTGTCCCTGATCTTAAGGGGAAGGCTTTCAGTTTTTCCCCATTGAGAATGATGCTCGCTGTGGGCTTGTAGTAGATGGCCTGGATTATATTGAGGAAGGTTCCTTCAATCCCCATTTTCCAGAGACCTTTTATCATGAACGGGTTTTGAATCTTGTCAAATGCCTTCTCTGCATCTATTGATATGATTACATAGTTTTTATTTTTCTTTTTGTTGATATGATGTATTATGTTGATTGACTTGCAGATGTTGAACCATTCTTGCATTCCTGGGATGAATCCCACTTGGTCATGGTGTATAATCTTTTTTGATGACTCTTTGGATTCTATTTGCTAGTATTTTGTTGAAGATCTTAGCATCTGTGTTTATCAGGGAGATTGGTCTGTAGTTTTCCCTTTTTTGTGACATCTCTGTCAGCTTTGAGTATCAGGATGATATGTGCCTCGTAAAAAACTATTTGGGAGTGTTTCTGTTTCTTCAATTTGCCATAAAAGAGCTTGAAAAGAATTGGGAGTAGCTCCTTTTTAAAGGTTTTGTAGAATTCAGTGGTGCATCCATCTGGACCTGGGCTTTTGAGTTTGGGGAGACTTTTGATTACCGACTCCATCTCATCAATGGAGATAGGTTTGTCCAGGTATTCCAAATCTTCTTATTGCAGACTTGGGAGGCTATAGGAATTCAGGAATGTGTCCATTTCTTCTAGGTTCTCTTGTTTCGTAGCATACAGGCTCTCATAGTAATCTCTGATGATCTTTTGAATTTCTGTGATTTCTGTTGTGATGTCCCCGTTTTCATTTCTGATTCTATTTATTTGGGTTCTCTCTTTTCCTTTTCTTACAAGTCTTGCAAGTGGTTTGTCAATCTTGTTTATTTTTTCAAAGAACCAGCATTTGGTTTCGTTGATCTTCTGGATTGTTTTTAGACATTCCATCTCATTGATTTCTGCTCTAAGTTTTATTATTTATTTCTTTCTGCTTGGGTTGGGCTCATTTTGTTCATCACTCTCTAAGATATTAAGTTGTAAAGTAAGACTGTGATGGCCTATTCTTCTTTTCTGATGAATGCTTGAAGAGCTATGAACTTGCCTATTAGCACTGCGTTTGCTGTATCCCACAAGTTCTGGTAATTCGTGTCTTCTGTCTCATTTGTTTCCAGGAATCTTTGGATTTCCTCTTTGATTTCTTTTATGACTTGCTGGTTGTTCAGCAGTGAGCTGTTTAGTTTCCAGGTACTTGGTATTGGTCTCCATTTTTGTGTACAATAAATTTCTATTTTCAGTGCATCATGGTCTGAAAAATTAGTTGGCACAATTTCTATTTTCTTGGCTTTATGGAGGTATGATTTATGGCTCAGAATGTGATCTATTTTGGACTATGTTCCATGTGCAGTGGAGAAGAAAGTGTATTCAGATTTTTGGGGATGAAATGCCCTGTAAATGTCTACCAGCCCTTTTTCTTCCATCTCTTCTTTTAGGGCCAGGGTTTCCTTGGTAAGTTTCAATCTTGTTGATCTATCCAGGTTTGATAGAGCAGTGTTGAAGTCTCCAACTACAATTGTGTTGCTGTCAATGTCTTCTTTGAAGTCTATTAGTACTTGTTTTAGGTATTTTGCTGGCCCCTCGTTAGGTGCATATATATTTAATAGCGCGATTTCTTCCTGATATATGCATCCCTTGACTATTAAGAAGTGACCTTCACTGTACCTTCTGACCTTCTTCAGCCTGAAGTCTATGTTATCAGATACCAGTATGGCTACCCCAGCCTTTTTGGATGGGTTGTTTGACTGAAGGATTGTTTTCCAGCCTTTTTATTTTGAGCCTGTCTTTGCTCCAATTGTTCAGGTGTGTTTCTTGCAGGCAGAAGAATGTCAGATTCAATTTTTTTATCCATTTTGCCACTCTGTGTCTCTTACCTGGTGCATTTAGACCATTGACATTGAGAGAGATTATTGTCATGAGATTTTTATGCCATCTTTCTGTATAGGTTGGTTGTTCTTTTGGGTTATGTCTCTTCTTAGAGTAGATCTTTCAGTCCTTTTAAGGTTGGTTTTCAGTTTACAAAGTTCCTAAGCTGTTGTTTATCCAAGAAGTTGTATATCTGTCCTTCAAATCTTAGTGAGAGTTTAGCCAGATAAAGAATTCTTGCTGAGGCATTCATTTCATTGAGTTTTTTACTATATTCCACCACTGCCTTTGGGCTTGGAGGATGTCTTCTGAGAAGTCTGCTGAAAGTCGAATGGATGCTCCTTTGTATACAATTTCCTTCTTTGATCTTGCTGCCTGATGAATTATGTCTCTGTCTATGGCATCCATTACTTTGACTAGGATGTGTCTTGGGGTCTTTCTATTGGGACCTCTTCTTGCTGGTACAGCGTCAGGCTTCTTGGACCTGAATGCCTTCGTCCTTTAACTCGAGGAACTTTTCAGCCTGGATGCTTTTAACTGTTTTAATTACCTTGGGGTTACTTTCCTGTCCCTCCGGGGCTCTGATGATTCTTATGTTATTCTGCCTGGCTTCATCCCCTTGTTCTCTGTTCCGTTGCTGAACCATTTTCCGGTCTTTTTTCCATCTTTTGTAGTTCTCCCTAGTGCTTTCTGCAGCTCATCTTCAGTCTCACTGATTCTCTCTTCTGCTGCTGTCACCCGACTGTTGAGAGCCCCTATTGTGTTTTTCATTTCATCTACCCGAGTTTTTAAGCGATGATATTTCTATTTGCATGGTTCTCGTTTCTGCTCTCATTTCCTCCCGTAATTTGTTGACTGCCCTTTCAACTGCTTCGTTTATGTTCTCCTGTATTTTATTGGATATCGGCTCCATTCTTTCCTTGAGCTCCTTAAGCATCCTACCAATTTCTTCTCTAAATTCATTGTCAGAGAGATCATGCACATCCGCATTCTTTTCTGACTCTTCAGGGTTGATTCCTTCATCTGTTCTTCGAACTGGGGATCTGTGTTGTTTCCCCCATGGTGTTGCGGTGTTCAGGGATAGATTCCTCTAGTGTACTGTTTCTTTTTTCTTGAGGGTATTACCTTCCCTTGGTGTTGAATTTCCTAGTTTTTTGTATTAATAAGCAGCCAGATGCCCAGCCAGCCGCTCCCTCCAGGGAGAATACCTGAGGCGGAGACAGGCCAGTGTGAGAGTTCAAAATGTCCATTTACTTCCGCTTCTGCTCAAACTTCTGGGGGTTGTAGTTCCTCCCTTCTGCCAAGGGCTGGGGCTCTACCATGACCCCAGGCACCCGCCCGGCTAGCCGTACCCCCTAGGGAGAATCAAAATTCTTAGAAAAAGAATCGTGAATCTTGCTTTGTAAATTTACAATTTTAGCCATAATATTCATATGTGTTAAAAATTAAGACACGTTTTTTAACCTTGTGCCAATAAAATTCAATTTTGTTGTAAAATACAAGTGTAATACAAAAAGAAGAGATATTACAATCATATTTAAAAGACATTTGCCTTTGTAGGCTAGCCAGTGGATCATCAGCAAAGTCACAGTCTGAGTCATATTAGCCAGTTCGGCCTGCAGATCACTATTGATCTGCCTTTGAGCAGTCCAGAATCTTTGAGAATTTTCATGCCATTTGTGAGCAAATTCAATAGTCTATGTTTCTTCTTTCATCGCCACATCAGCTACAATAGCAGATGCAGTCACTTCAATGATGCTCAAAACAGCAGCAATTAGTAGATTGATAAATCTCTTGGTATGCTTAGAGAGGTGAGTGATCAGCTGATGAAGAAGTCCAATCAATGGTCAGGTTCTCCTTCCATGGCTGGTCACGTCACAGGCATCCAGATTCCTACTCGAGCTGAGAAAAAACAAACTTTCTCAGGTGTTTAGTTTTAAAGCAGAATCAACACAAGTATACATGGAACACTTGGTACCGGAGATAGTACCTTCAAAAGAATTTCAAATTATTTTGCCTTTAAGTATTACAAAGTGAAGGAGAACACACACCTTTATCAGTTATGTATGATTTTTATAAAAAAAAATTACCTGTTCGGTGTTACTATTTTTATTATGACTTCCTTCCCAGACTGAGAGCTCTTGAAATTCAGAGCTGATTTTCCACAGATGTATCTCATCAGAACTCCACCCAGCAGACCAGCCTATCACAGCCCGGCTTGCTCAGCCACTTGCGGCTTCACGGTTCATCAATAAATGCTGGACTTAGAGTTAACTACAAGAGTATGCTACCTGCACGGCAGAGCCTGGCAAGCTACCCGTGTTGTATTTGATATGTCAAATACCAGTAACAATTATAGACCTTATTCCGGAATGGATTGAGCGCTCTTTATGTTCCTGGAGCAAGCAGATGCCCTTGAGCTCTACTAGCATGAGACAGGAAATATGGAGATGTTACTGGGGCCCGCTCGAGCAAATCGATGATGAACGGGAAGACAGTGATCTGTTTTGGTGTTCAAACCCAATACATTGAGATCCTTCCTGAGCTGCATTACGGATTCACCACCAGGATCTCACCATTCTACAAAGAAGCGATCATTGATATCAAAAGAGGGTTCGACAGGGAAATACCATTTCACCAAAACTCTTCAGCGCCACCCTCGAGAACATCATGTGACAATTAGAATGGGAAGGAATTGGAGTGAAGGTAGATGGTCGGCAACTACACCACCTCCGCTTCGCTGATGACATCGTTCTAATAACACCATCATTAGCCAAGCGGCACAAATGCTGGCTGACTTCGACCGAGAATCTGGAAACATAGGTCTACAACTGAATCTAAAGAAAACTATGTTTATGAAAAATGAACTAGTTCCAGAGGCCCCATTCACTCTCAATGGAACAATCATCTCTGAATGCAGCAGTTATGAGTACCTAGGTTGAGAAGTCAACATGATGAACGACCTAAAACCTGAACTGCGCAGCAGGAAGAGAGCGGCTTGGAATGCCTTCAAAACATTGAAGAAATAGCTAAAAGGACAAAGAACCTCTGGCTCCGGGCACATCTCTTTGACTCCACCATTCTCCCTGCATTAACATACGCGTCAGAGACCTGGGCCCTATGAAAGCAGGATGAGAATGCTATTTGGTCTCCCAGAGAGGAATCAAAAGAGCTATGCTTGGATTATAACGCCTCACTCAAGTGAGAGAAGGAATCCAGAGTTCTGACATCTGTCGCTATTCCAGAATCAGGGGCGCTGTCTCATTTGCCAAGGCATCAAAAATCAGATGGGCTGGACATGTAATGTGATTTGGAGACGACCGCTGGACTAGAGCTGTTACAGACTGAATCCCACAGGATGTAAAAATATCACGTGGCCGCCCACCAACAAGCTTGTCAGACATCCTTGTCAAGACCCTGAAGGAACGGTTTGAGGCTCTTCATATTCCTGAATCAACCAGATGCCATTGGGCTACATTGGCACATGATAGGGTCCAATGGAAATGTTACTGGCACCAGCTCGAGCAAATCGATGAATAACGGGATTCAAGTGATCAAATGATCTGTTTGGGAAAATCCCTAATTGAAAAGGCACAAGTAATGCAAGCTATTCATTTCCCATTAAGATAGAATTATGGGAAGATGGTTCCATCTTACTTATTATTGTAAATAGGAATAATATCCTGCCACAAGACTGCAGGTAGTAGGAAAGGATTGGGTATTTACGTCCAATAAGTATAATTGGAACTGGATTTAGTTAATACCCTTAAGTTGGCTAGTACAGGTAGATAAAATGTGATTGGAGTGAACTTTATGCTTGTAATAGATACCACCTTCATAGCTGTGTCAATTATTTTGTCAGTCCTTCCAGTATTGCAACTGGGCTTTGTCCTTCTCTTTCCCATCAGCTGGCCTTGCAGGCGTTTCTTTTGGTCTAGGATTATCTGCATCATCTTCATTCAGAACATCTTGTGATGTCTTCTGTTGGTTTTCTGGTTGTTTTCATGAAGGATTTTGAGCCTCTTAGTCGGACACCAGAATTGTTCCTTATCTGTGGAGATAAAAGCAAACCCCTCACCCCCATCTTTCTACCCAGCCTGGTAACCATTCGCCAGACACGATGTCTTTATATAAGATTTTTTGTGACCTATTTTGTGGTTTTATTTATCACTTTAATTTCATTTTTTTTGAGACCTCCAATGCTTTTCAGCTGCAGTTTCATTATCTGCAACGTTTGAAAAATTTAAAGTAAACAATGCTCTTGCAATTCGTTGCTTGGGAGAATTCAGATATGCTCCCTTTCTCTGTCTGTAAAGCATTTCTTTTAGATACAATTTGCTGGTTCAATAATTGCTTGACCAGTACTATTATAGGGAATACCTGTAACATGAGTAATAGAATAAGCTGCATAAAAAGACTTCAACATTGCTGAATTCTACGCTAGAGCAATATCTGTTTTTATAGTATGAGGAATGCCATTACAGAAAAGATTCTAGCAGGTGAGTTATGACTGCGTCAGCTCTTTCAGATGGGGCAGCTGTAGCCCATTGGAAATGAGAATAAGTATCTATAGAATGATGTACATATTTGATTTTACTAAAAGAAGGTACAATAGTAACATCCATAGAATGAATTAACTTGACACTGGGATATTTTTTACGTATAATCTCCAAGGGTTGATTAACAAAATATTGACACAGTCAGACTATTCATCATGCCTTGAGGCAACACTGTCCAATGATACCTTTTATTAGGTGCTTCATTATTCATCGATGGGACAGTAAATGCAAATTTTTCTCTATCCTGCTCAGCAAGGGGATTTGTATACAAACAATCTTTTAAATCAATAGCAATAACATTCCAGGTTTTTGATATCATAGCAAGATTAGGAAAGCCAGGCTGCAAAGGGCCCATAGGCTCCATGATTTATTGACCTGGCATAAATCTGTTAACATTCTCCACTTGGCTGATTTCTTTTTGATTACTAAACCTGGAGAATTCCAAGAGCTAGAACATGGAACAATATGACCCAAGTTGAGCTGTTCCTCCACCAATTGTTGCAAAGCCATTAGCTTTTAGTAATTAAGGGCCAACCCACACTAGCTCCGTGTTTTTCCACTTAATGGGTAAAGCTGTTTTACCAGTAGCGGCCCACATTAAAAATGTGGCTGTTTACAAAGGTTTCTACATTTAGTCATAACAATATCCAATTTTTTTCAACAAATTTCTGCCCCATAATGTAATTGCAATAGGCAAAATATAGGGCTGAATAACAGCCTCATCTCCATCGGGGTCAGAACACCTGAGAGGCAGATCACTTTGTTGAATATCAGTCATGACACCCAACCCAGTAAAAGTTGCATTAAGCACACGGTGTTTTTTCATCCAGAGGGCCAATGATGTGAAGCAATTATGGCTGTATCGGCCCCTGAATCAAGCAAACCTTCAATTTTAGTGCCATCTTCAAAAGTAAGCACCATACTGGGTTTATCCTTTGAAAGGAATTGTGTCCAAAGAACCTCAACATTAGGGTTGCCAGAACCTCCTTGCTGATAATGAGGAGGCGGGCAGTTTTGGCAATACAAGAAACTGAGCAATCTTTTCACCTTTAAAAAATACGTATTTCAGTCTTCACAGATAGAATGAGCATAATTTCACTTTCAAAATTACCATCAAAAAACTTCATTTGAACATTAATACCTTTAGATTCCATATTATTACTGCTAGTTACTAATCCAAATGTTTGAGGATGTAAAGGACCATAGATATTAGTTGGGATGTAATAAAAATTGTTAGGAGCTAAAAACAAATCTTGAATAACTGAAATATCCACAGCAGTACTATCCTTAGCAGTTTGTAAAGTGATATAAGTAGGTTTGCTATCCAGTGTTTCAGATTTTGAAATATGAAATAAAGCAGAATTGCCGTCGGATTGAGGTGAGGTAGCAGACAGATTGCAGGGTAAATTAGCAGTTTTAAACATTCCGCCTGCCTGTCTTTTGTTCCACTCGCCTGTCAACTTGGATTCTGGGCTGCAACTGCTGAGCTGCTGATTCTGCTGGCTCCTCCCATCCAATTGGGAGGGGGCTGGTTTCCCACCCCCCCCCCGCCCCCTTCTGAAGAAGATGCGGGCTGGGCCACTGGAAGGGCAAAGGCTTCACCAACGGCTGGAGCCGCTGGAGCCACGTGGTTAGTTACAGAAAAAAAAAATCCCGCTGTTTCCGTGGCCACTCGGCTGGAGCCAAGCTGGCAGACTCACTCTCCAACAAACTTATGATTGTTTCCGTAGGGTTCCAGGGTTGCTTGTGGGGCCTCGGGACTGGCCCCTTGATTCCTTTCCCAACTCTGTAGAGATGGGAGCAAGCAGTGACCCGTTTCTATGCTTCCTGGAGTAACAATCCTTGGTTCTATGTCCAATCCTGCCACACCTTTTACAGAGTGCAGAATCAGAAGGCTGGGGGGTTTCTCCCTTCCCTTTTCTTAGTGCAATTTCTTCTTAAATGTCCTTCCTGCCTACAATCAAAACACCTCATTTGATTAACATTTCGGAGTTCTGCAGCTAAAATTGGGCCTGATACTTTGCAGACCCTACGTCACGACAAGCACAAATAAAAACATCTATCGTATATTTTCCCATTAACTTTGAGGCTCGACTGCCTCTTTACAATCAGGAGAAGCATTTTCTACCGCCAAAGTGGACATAAGTAAATCACGCACAGTAGCATCCGGGATTGATTTTTTCTGAAGTATCTTCTAACCTGGCTAAGAAATCTACACAAGTTTCATTTGCTTGTTGTAATACCTTAGTAAATGCAATTGCTTGTTTTCCTGGAGCTTCCAAATTAAGCCATGATTTCAAGCATGTATTAGTAGTCAAATCTAAAATATCTGCAGGTATTTTAATTTGATCTGCAGGCGTTCACCAATTGCCTGTTCCCATGATTCACGCTACTGTGGCTTCAGCATTTTTTGGGATACCTTTTTCGTTGAAACTTTGTCTGCCTCCTCATGCCACCAAGACTTAAAGTGAATATACTGTGATTTTTTCAAAAACACCCTTTGCAATCACTTGCCAATCACAAGGAAGTAAGACATCAGCTTCAGCAAAATTCTCTGCAAAGCAAAAACATAAGTAGACGTAGGTCCATATGTTGAAAAATCTTTTTAGGGAGGTCAGAAACTGAAAAGGAATTGCTTGATAATCACCTTCATATCTATTAGTTTGTGTATTTAGATGACGAGCAACAGGAAGTGCATGAAGCTGTGGATTATTATCAAAAGAATCAGGAGTATTCATTAATGCACGAAGCTCATGATTTAACTTATATTGACGCGGAGCTGTAGCTACTTCCTGATTTGGATACTGAGGTATTGGAATAGCATGAACTCCAGGTTCACAAAGGGAATCGTTAAGCCCCCGTGGGAGCGAAACTCAGGTCACCTAGGCCTAGGCTACCTGTCTGCCTTTTACAGAGTAGATCTAATTTCCTACGGGAGATCACGAATTTCTCCCAGATTGCCTTCTCATGTGAAGGCATGTCTATTTCTGCATCAGAATCTAAACTATCATCCTGTGAGGCGGCCTGCCTTGTTTCCATATTAGAATTTACAAAAGGCAGGTGAGGCTGACAAGGACTTGCTAGGAGGTAGTTCAAGGGAAGATGTGGTTAGTTCCTCCTTAGCCTGAGATACAAGGGGTGGGAGAGGAGGGAATTTGAGCTAGAAGAAATTATGTCCTCCTACTCCTCTGAATCAGATTCAAAAGGTACTAAAGCCAAATTAATGCAAGCATATGCACCCCATTTTCTAAGGGGTTATTTCCCCTTTTCTATAGGCACGCCTTAAATCCTTTCCAACCTTTTTCCATACTTTCAGGTTGAACTTTTTTCCCCGCTCTCTGGTTCAAACCAGTAGCAATGCTTCTGTATTCTCTTAAGGAGACTTTTTAAAACACTCTCTTTCAACAGCAGTCCAGCTGCCTTAGTGAGAAGCGTAAACACATCAGTATATCCCTTATATCCTTCTAACCGCAAGGAGAGATTCCCATCGCAAAAAAAAAAAAAATTTTTTTTTTACTCTGGCTTACTGCAGACTGTGCAAACCCTGTGCAACTTATCTCCTATTTTTTCCCACCCGTAACCTGTGTCTCACCTTCAGGCCTGCCCCGCAATTGGGTGCCAGATGAAGCAGGAATGTCCTGTCGCGTCGGAGGCACAGAGATGAGACACCAGCAACATGATGTATATCCATTAATATTTTTTAATTTTTATTATACCACAGTGAAACATACAATTACAAAGGTGTTCATAATTGGTTTTGGTAATACAGTATACCAGCACCCATCCCCTCCACCAGTGCCCCATTTCCACCACTAATGTACCCCACCCCTCCACCCACCCCCATGCTGCCTTAATAGCAGGTACCCAGTTTCCTCTCTTTCTCTCTCTGTCTCTCTCTCTGTCTCTGCATCTCTCTCCCTCTTATTTTACAATTGTGGCTGCCTTGCAGGTATTTAGAGTTTATCATTTTAGTCTCCTTGTGTATATTCAATGGTGAGTTTTAATCTGCCATTACCATTTCCCACATTTAGTAAAACACTGGTATTTTTAATGATCACCAGCCAGAGGGGCAGCAGTTCTCATCTTGGCAGCTGACTAACCGCAGCTAACTGACTTTAGCTGACTGACCTGAGCTCACTGATGTGAGCTGACTCACTTGAGCTGACTGACCTGAGCTGACTGACTACGTCCACAAAGACCCCAACTCTCTCAGCTTATGGTTTACATTACAAAGACATTTCACATTCTTTGTATAGGACTTAGGAATAATAGGAAGGAGACAACCAGGAACCAAAAACCTGCAGGGGGTGCTATCTAGGTAAGATGAGATGAACAAAAGAACGCATTACAGTTGCTATTGCAGCCTTCCTGACTAGCCCATGATGGCAAGGACATCTCAGACAGAAGAACAAGAAATACCTGTTTTCTGTCTAACTTTAAGCATTGTCCATTAAACTCCATCTTGGGCAAGTTATAGCCTGAAGGAAATATGCAGAGAAATGACTTAGGATAGCCTTCTCTATGTATCTGCAGCTTGATTAACAGTCTCACTAGGGAATTCTACATACTAACTGTATTGGGAGACAGTCTGCCAGAATACCCCATGTATCTGTTAACAGGCAGTATCCATCAGACCTTCCTTCACATATCCTTAAATCTACCTTCTGCCAACACATACATATACATACATACATACATATTATGATACCAATATCCAAGGTCGGGTGAAGCATGGATCAGGAAGTCTTGTCAAAGTAGAAATTACCACAAACATGTGGAAGTCTGAGGTTAAGTAAGATGGAGAATTGAACAGTGTGCTAATAATTGTCAAAAGTGTTAGCTACCAACCTAGAACTGAGCATTAAATATAGGCCAAAAGATACACATGATAACCTCTAAATATATGTATTACAGTCAGAATGTGTAAGAAAAGGAAGAGAGAGAGAGAGAGAGAGAGAAAGAAAAGAGATAAAGAACCTGCCATAGAGGCAGGCTGGGGGGGCATGGGCCAGGGAATCGAGGACAATGGTGGTGGGAAATGGCCAATGTTGGAGGGAGGGGTGATGGAACTGTATGACCGAAACCCAAACATGAACATCTTTGTAATTCTATATCTAATGGTGGTATAATAAAATATTTTTTAAATCTTGTGAAACAATTTTAAAATGCTAATATGAAACTAAATAAGTCATCGTGGAAACAAAACTTCATACATGAAGATGAATGATTGGAATTTTTTATATTTGCAAATTTAAATATTTGTATATTCTTCATCAAAGCACAATTATAAATAAATGGAGAATAAATAGAAATATATCAATAGTTAAGAGCTTCAACAATAGTCAGAGAATCATAAAACAGATTTATAGCACTAATGAACAAAATACATATATGTATACTGATACAGTACACACTGTGGGTCTGGCGTGTGTTGCTGACCCACAGCTCCATTGGCAACCCCGGGAAGAGAGACAATCCTGACCCAACTACTCCAGATCCACAGCTGCGCTGCTCGGCCCCTCACGTGGGAAGCAACCCATGGAGCTCCTGAGGGCAGTAAAGGGCTCGGCCAGCCCCAGGCCGAGTCCAACATAGCAACAAGGATTCACTCACACGTGTTGGGGGAGGGCAATGCTGGTCAGACTTGGAGTGGAGATTTGGGCTCCTCCTCCCATTCCTCCTCCTCCATTCCAGCAAACCTCGAAGAGAGACATGCCAGACTCACAGCTCCGTATGTCGCTCCATGGAAGCTCGACAGTCTTAGATAGTACTGGACGTTAGGATCAGGTCCCTAACCAGGATCTTTCACAATATACACTGTATACAGTTCTAGGCAGGTTCTAGCCATGACCCATCATCCCAGTGAGCCTAGAAAGAAGACAGAGGAACCCCCCATACCATGAGGTCAATCATTCTTAACATCCTGACTCCACAGCTCCTCAGAGCTCCACCCAAGAGAAAACCTGATCTTTCCCCTTTGAGTTTTATCAGTAAATGCTCAAGATGAGAGCCTTCTACTGAGAGTATACCACATACACAGCAGAGTCTGACAAGCTGCCCTTGTTTTATTTGATATGCCAAAAACCAGTAACAATTATGGACCTCATTCCCATGACCTGAAGGAATGGTTTGAGGCTCTTCCTGTTGCTGGAGCAAGCAGATGCCCTTGGGCTATACTTGCTTGCAACAGGACGTATAGAGATGTTACTGGTGCCCGTTCAAGCAAATTGATGAACAACGGAAGACAAAGGGGTACAAGTGATAGTACACACACACACACACACACACACACACGCATGTATATATACATATAGCATTCTATGCATCACAAACTTCTCAAGTGCATTTTGTAACACTTCCCATGACTGATCATGCATTAGGCCAAAAATATTCTTAGCAATTTCAAGATCAAAATTATGCTAAGCATTTTATCTGACTACAGTGGCAAAAAATAAACATTAACAAGTAAAAAATTGGAGATTCACATAACATAGAAATGAAGCAACCGTTGTGAACAGAAAATGGAACAAAAAGAGAACTACAAAGTAGGAAAAAGTTTGCAGAAAAAAGAAAACGCAGCATTATAAAACATTTGAGATGTTGTACAGTTAGAGAATGTTCATGTGGGGCTAGAAGGACAGTACAGTGGGCACAGTGCCTGCTTTGCATGTGATGCCAAACTAGATTTGAAAATCTGGCACCACGGACATCCTAAGCATGAACTAGGAGTTAGTCCTAAGCACGTCTAGGTACTCCCCATTTCCCACCCCACAAAAGAGAGAAGTTCCCATTGTAGAACGTCATGCTGAGTGGTCAGACAGAGGAAAGTGGCAGATACAGAACGATCTCTCTCATACGTGTAGGCCTTAAGACACACAAGGTAGCAACAAAGGACCAAAGGCAACACAATGGGAGAACTGATCCACACGGAAGTTGGTGGGGCAGAGGGGAAGGGAGGTGTTGATAAACGTGCTGTTGAAATTATATGCACGTGAAAACTCATCAGCAGTATCGCAAATGTACACTGGTGAAGGGACGAGTAATGGAACATTATATGACTGGAACTCAATCAATGAACAACCTTTGTTTTTGGTTTTTGGGGTTTCTTGTTTATTTGTATTGTTTTTTGGGTCATACCCGGCAATGCTCAAGGATTACTCCTGGTTCTTAACTCAGAAATTACTCCTGGAGGCGCACTAGGGGACCAAATGAAATGGCGGGGATCGAACCCTGGTTATTCTTGTCTAAGGCAAACCCCTACCCACTGTGCTGTCGCTAGAGCCTCCTCAATGAACAATTTTGTAACTGTCTCTCTATGATTCAATTTAAAATTTATTTTTTTTAAATAGTCAGTTTAAGGACATAAAGGACCTATACAAAGAAAACTACAAAATGCTACTCTGTGTCTATGTTAGTTTCTGCATGCACATACATGTCTGTTCATACGTGCTTCAACATGAGACACGGTAACAATCCTGTGTGCCTTTGTGAGTGTGTGTGAGTGGCTGTGTATTTTCACTTCATTTGTGTTTGTGTGGGTGTAGGATCCCCGTGTGGGTCCGTGTGAGCACATTGTGCAGCCTCCCAAGCCCCCCGCGCTGTGCCTGGGGAAGGGGTTTGTTTGCTCCCACTTTCCCTCTCGGTCCCCACAGGGACCCTGACCCCACTTCCTTCTGCTCAGGTCAAGGTGGTCATTCACTCCAGCTTCCTGGAGCACCTGCTCTCCCAGAGCCCCAGCTGGATCTCTCGGCCCTGGCAGAGGAGCTGGAAGAGAGGAAAGACTCACCCCCGCACAGGTGAGAGGCGGATGGACTCTGGGGAGTCCGGGGGCGCCTATGGGATACTGGGAGGGTTGTAGATAAGGCAGTAGACGTGGAACAAACAGGACAGAGTTATGGGGCTAGTTCAGGAGAAGGGGAGACAGGTGAGAGGTCCCAGAGGATGCAGGGGAGTGGGGCAGTGCATGAGTCAGGGATGCACCGCAGAAGTGGGTCCCAGTTAATCTATTGGCTTCCTGCCTGGGTCATAGCGAGGGCTGAGCACCTGGATACAGGTGTGAAGGGAGCGGTGATGGGGCTGGCCCCAGATTGCCAGAGCTGGGTGTCTGTTCCCAAAGGAAGTTGGGGTCACCCTCCCCTATGGCTCCCCCACACCTGAGGGGGCCTCTCATGCTCACTCTGTCCCCTCCTCCCCTCAGCTTGTGGGAAGAGCAGCTGCGGCCCTGCAGGAGAAGGGGACCATGAAGGTTCGCTCTCCCACACCCACCTGCCCCAAAAGGACTCGGAGTCCAGCTGAGAGTGCAGCCAGCCACGGAGCCCCGACACCGGCCCAGGGGGCACAGGCCAGTGACCAGCACTGAACCCTGCCGCCCAGAAACTGGCTTTGGAGATGCCCTAGGACTGGCCGAGCAGAGGCCAATGTGATGGCACCTGACACCTTTGTCTCTTCTCTGGGATGCCAGGAGTCTCCACCCCTTGGGGAGGATAGTTGCCCTATTGCCGCCATGTCTGACCCCACTCTGGGCAGCAGGACTCCTGCATTCCGGGAGAGGGTCCTCCTGACAGGGACTGCAGGGGTCAGCAGAGGCCTCCAGTGAGAGGAGGAGCTGCCCAGCCTGGCCTTCTTCCTGATTCTCACCAGAGCCTGCTGCCCTGGGGCTTGACCCTGAGCCCTGACCTTGACACTGTCCCCCCGCTACCCTAGAGTTTCTGGGGGCCCCTGGCCCCCAGCTCACGGAAGGGCCTGCAAGGCCGCTGCCCCTGCTGCCCCCTTCTAGGGAAGCGACCAAGGAGCAGCACTGCCCAGAAAGACCCCTTCCCAGGGGGGACCTCAGTTTGTCTGGGGGCTCAGCATTGGCTGTGGAGGAGGTGGGCCCCTCACTCCCTCTGAAGAGAAGGTTCCAGCCTTGGGGGACCAGAGGAGGAAGAGACCCAGTAGCCAGGAGGACAGCGGGGCGGCTCCTCCTGACCACACCCCGGGGTGGCTGCCCCAGTAGCTTTTGCTGCTCCTCTGGTGCTCAGGTAGGGCTGCTCTGTGTTGGGCTACGAGGGAGGGGGGATTTGGGGCGGGAATGCGCTGGGGCAGCCCTTTGTGTCATTGTATGTAAATAGTGAATAAATTTTAATTCATTGGATGCTATTTGCTGTCTCTCACATCACTTGTGGTTACTGGGCCGACATGACTGGAGCCCCGTGAGAGTGTCTGAGGGGAATGGGACCCATGGAGCAGTGTGCTCCCTGGGTAGGGGAAGATTCCTCCCCATTCATCAGGAGGAAGAGGTGCTGGGTCCACCAGGCTTGCCCAACCCTGGGACATGCACAAGGCTCCCAGGTGCTGCCTTTGCCTTGGGATGCATCAAAGAGCAAATTTTGGGAGGGCCCAGAAGAGGGACCGGCAGAGTGAGCTCTGTCACCTGTGGGATACAGAGATTCAGTTTGAGGGAAAATGGTCAAAGACAAGAGTGTGAGCAGTTGTGGCGTGGATCTGGTCTGACCAAGGCTGGTGTGTGGGTGGAGGCAGAAGGAAGACTGAGAGGGACCCTACACATGAGGGGCGCAGAGGCTCTGGCAGCAGGAGGTGTCGCGGTGGTGTCTAGAGCCACATGGTTAACAGTGTTGGGAATCTCTTGCCTCCAAACCAGGGGAAGTTCAGGGTGAGAGACAGGACAGTATCTGTGGGTTTGTCTTCCACAAACCAAGCGGGTTTGACCTCAGTATCCCAACTAGATTCTGAACACTGGGACGACATGCAGTGGTTGATGAACACTGAGCCTCTTTGCTGTCTCTGGTCCTAGTCGACAACAGACAAAGATGTTAGGTGAGTTTCTCTAGAATTTCCAGGACTCAGGCCTGGGGAAACTGTCTCACTGTGGGTCGACACTTTTCCCATTTCAGCGATGGGGAGGAGATTGTATGCATGGTTATAAACCCAGGCAGGTCATGATAACTGTCTTAGAGATGTAACAAGCTGCACTATTCAGAGAATGTGCACCAGTCCCGCAGATTCTTTCACTGTATCACTGTATCACTGTCTTCCCGTTCATCATCGATTTGCTCGAGAGGGCACCAGTAACATCTCCATATGTCCTGTCTCATGCAAGTAGAGCCTAAGGGCACCTGCTTGCTCCAGGAACATAAAGAGCTTCAAACCATTCCATCAGGTCATGGGACTGAGGTCTATAATTGTTACTGGTATCTGGCATATTAAATACGACATGGGTAGCTTGCATGCTCTGCCGTGTGGGTAGCATACTCTTGTAGTCATCTCTAAATCCAGCATTTATTCATGAACCATGCGGCTGCAAGCGGCTGCGAAGCAGAGCTGTGATAGGCTGGTCTTCTGGGTGGAGTTCTGATGAGGGGGAAGTCGGGATGTTGGAAAATGAAGGCCCTCATGGAGTGGGTTGTCTGGCTTCTTGAGGCTCTGCTGGGGTGGCGGGCCAGGGCTAGAACCTGCCACCACCCCTCCCGGGCCCCTAGTGTCAGCTGGGCACAGGGAGAGCTAGTAGCAGCTCTGCCCCTGTCGGGAACGCCGCCGGGTCCCGACAGTGTCAGGACAGAGGTTGTCTCTACTCGAGGACGCCGGGAGAACAGATGAAAACTCAGAATCCGGTGTAGTTCCAAAAATGGCTTTTATTAGTACAAAAGCTCTTCCATGCAATCCAATATGATGAATAAATCCTAGCTCTGGTCCGAACTTAGACCATACAAAAGAGCCTAAGTCTCCTAACAAAGAGAGAGAGATCTCACCCTATCTGAGTCCTACCCAGAAGAAGGGCTAAAAAGGCCGAAAGCCAAAACTAAAAAGCCGCAGTGGAGCCAAAAGCTACATTGAGGAAACCAAAAGGCAGGGCAGAAAGGGGCTTAAAGTCAGCCCCTGGCATACACCAGCAATCCAATC
>JAJIBD010003289.1:0-71766 GCA_021461705.1 Cryptotis parvus | reverse complement strand
TGAGTTGGAACTTTGTATGACTGATGTTCAAGATAATTATCTTATGAACAGCTTCGTAACTCTATATCTCATGGTGTATAATAAACTAGTTTCGAAAAAAGAATCAGTCTTCCTAATTTAAATAATTATGGGTGAGTACTTAAACGCGTGATTCTCCTACACAGTAGTTCTGATATCACTATATGAACTCAAATTAATAATAATTGAGAGATACACAAAGTAATAGTGACTTGTCTCAAAAAAATTCCTGTACTAAAAAAAAAATTTCTGAAAATATAGTTGTTAATTATTACAAATCAGTATTATTGCCTTAGTGTCCTACTGATGGTAGCAATTCATCTCAATTTAATTATTTTATGTTAAAAAATTGAAACAATCAACAAAGAAGACTCCAGAATAATAAAAAAGTTTAGAGTTCGTGGAGCAAGAAACCTGAGATAGTAGTTTCCATTCTTTAAATGTAGCAACTCATTAGACTACCTGATGTAAAACTAGTTGAATCAAAGCAGGAGAAATGAAATAAGAGTATAATTTAAGAACTAGCAATGTTTTTGTTGTGAAACTAAGACTTTTACCTATTTATATTTCAGTACAAAAGGGGTTGATTTGGCAACATCCTAAATCACCTTGAAGGCCCATAACCACTTAATGATGGAGAACCGAGGATGGTAATGGCTCAGCCAGCTCTGGCCGAGTCCAACATAGCTCCTAGGTTCGCTCGCTCAGGATGTTGGGGGGGGTGGGAGGGGCCGCATACTGGCCAGACTTTGAGAAGTAATTTGAACTCCTCCTCCGTTCCTCCACCATCAGGCTGGAGGCTTGATTCTGATTCCACCATTGCAGCCAGTATCTGAAAGAGATATTCCAGACTGTGGGTTTCGCAACAGTCTTACAATAATGTGTAGTTAGGGACCAGTTTTTCCAGGATCTTTCACATTTATACACTGTACTGATCATTCCATTTGGCAGAGCTAAGTGGGGTGCTACCCATGTCAGATTGGATGCCAAAACCAGTAACAGTTACAGACTCATTCTATGACCTGAAGGATTGGCTTGAGGCTCTACATGTTCCTGAGCAAGCAATGACCCTACACTAGAATTTGACAGGACATATGTGTACATGTTAATGGTGCCCGCTGGAGCAAATTGATGAACAAACAGAAAGCCAGTGATGCAAGTGATGCTTAATGATATCAAACCAATTTATGTATATGTACTTTCAAATATGATGTCTACCAGACCAAATATGAAATGAATGATTTTTATTAGGGACCCTGAAATATTTGGTACTGGACTCTTTATAATTAGAAAAAAATCTAGACATTTTCTTTAGATTGTCTCCAAATTTTTAAGATACAGTTTTAATTTATGCCTAGAATTGGGTACATTAAGAGCTGAGCTCGATATTGCTATGTCTTTTTATCAGAGGGGTTCCATTTAACAATTGCTGTGGATTTTCAGGTTCCTTTCCTTTCTTCAGAAAGCCACAATATATTAATACTTGACTAAAATAAAAGTAGATGATTTTGGGGGAAAAGAAAAGAATAGTTGAAAATTGAACTGAAAGTGGAGAAGATTTACTGAAGGTATATGGTATCAAAAAATAGTTTGAAAACACAGCCCTATAAAATGAAAGATGACAATTTGTAAATCATAAGTTCAAGTCGTTCTGTTTCATGATTTTGTTGCAGTCTACTTTCTTTATATCTTTTTGTCATTGTTTAAAAAAAAAAAGGCAGCCACAACATTCAAAGAGGTCGCATATGTTCAATCAGAGCTTCAGAGCTGTTCTGACAGTCTAGGAATTATGAAATAAATGTACTGTTTAAACTCCCATTTTTTTCCAGCAACAACAACAACAAAATCGCTTTTCTGTATTATAGGTTTTTCCCTTTGTTAACATTAATATTATGTTTCCTTGGTAGCTCCTTATTTACAGTTAAGGACCTTGCCCTAGGAGCAGTATCAATGGACTTCAGGGGGAATTTTAGACAGCCAGAGGAAGGTCAAAACTTCAAGATCAGACTATGTGACTTTTTTCTGTGCCATTAAAACAGATCTCATGTGAGAAAAAAAGAATAGAAGAAAGGAAAGAAGGAAGGAAGGAAGGAAGGAAGCAAGGAAGGTGGGAAGGAAGTAAGGAAGGAAGGAAGGAAGGAAGGAAGGAAGGAAGGAAGGAAGGAAGGAAGTAAAGGAAGAAGGAAGGAAGAAGGAGAAAGAGAGAAAGAGAAAGAAAGAAAAAAATATGGAAAAAGAAAAGAACCATAGATGTTAGGGCCATATCCAGACTGTTTTTTGCATTTACTTGAGATGACAGAAACAGACATCTCTAAAGAACAAAAGAAAAGCTCGGAATGGTGAGGTTTGAGGGTGTACTATAGGAATATAAAACTATAAAACATCAGTCAGGGCAAGCAGTTGGGTAGCCATTTTTTCAAATAACAAAAGGATAATTGGGCCACAGAGCTGTTAGTCAGGGTGGGAAATGAGGCCTTGACTGAGGAAGAATAGTGTATGCAAAGGAATTTCAACATCTTATGGTGAATTCTTAGACTCAAATAATGGAATGAGACGGATGACAAGTGATTTAGTAAAGATAATATCCTATTAGTGGCATAGATTGTTGGTGGGTTCTTGGCAGTAAGTCCTTAATGAGTCTGATATTAAAACTGTTGAGCCTTTAGAGAGATAGGCTACAAAACTAAATGTCTAGGTGAAGCTTTGTGCTTGTCTCCCCAAAGTCATTTCCACCAATCCTATATTTCCATTGCTTTTAATTAATATTAACAAAAGTTCTGAGTCTTGTCTGGTAAATATTAAGTAAAGAATGAGTACTCTCTCTCACATCTTTGCATCCTGGAACTGTAGATTTAATGGACTTGGGTTCATTCTCTCTTCCTCCACATCCATCTGGAGTCTGCACATCTGGTCTGCAAGTATCCCAGAATGCTTGTTTCTGGAGTCTCAGAGGTTTTCCTGAGTATTTGCTTTTGGACAGAATCCATATTTTGTTGCATGTTGAGATATGTTTTGAGAGAGTATCATACCCAAATGAATGACATAATACATGTCCAATTTTACGTTAGCTTACAAATTCTCTGAGAATAAAAACTTTAGAGAGAAAATAGTCAATAATGATGAGCTGAGATACTTTCAAAAGTCTGTGACTAGAAATCTTTTTGCTACCCCTCAGAGAGTACTGTTCTCAAGTCTTCAGTCATAACTGAGATCTAAGATTTAAGCAGGTATACTGTTCTGCCAAACTGTCCTAGGCATGGAGAAAAGCTGTTCTTTTTTTTTTGTAACTTATAAGTGAGATTTTGAACCACTCTTCCAGATTTAAACAATTATTGAAAATTTGAATAATATTGGTATAAGAGAAAAATATAAATGGATGTTTAACATAACTGATTAAATGACCTCTGGTATAGAAGGGGATGGCTAGTGATTGGAGAAATTGTTTTGAATATAGATAAGAGGGGACCGGGGTAAGAATCTTAAGGGAGAATCAATGATAAGAGGAGGGAAAGCAGAAAAAAACATACAAAAAAGGTAACCATCATTCTAGTAGATAATTCTGTGATTTTCTGTGTCCTCACATTTTATATATAAGTAGCCTTATATATATACATTCTCTCTTATATTTACCTAACCCTATATCTAAAACTTTCTGATAAAAAACAATGATAAAAATTCAATGACTGTGATAGTCTTTCTTGAAAGTAATTTTTAACAAGGAGTAGAATATAGTAGCTACACTTGATCATGATATTGGAGTATCATTAAAGGCAGGGAAGATTGACCTGATCGGTCAACATTTAACAGTTTACCAATGCTTACAATTTCACATTAAGCCACACATGGAGGTAACATGAACTCTGCTAATAAGATGAACTGTTACTTTGCTGAAAATAAAACTGGATCTGTTTACTTAATTTTTGACAGGTTTATATTATTGACTACTACAAAGTTTTAAAAATATCAATGGAATATATATATATATATATATATATATATATATATATATCTTCTTTTTTTTTTTTTTTTTTTTTTTTTTTTCTTTTTGGGTCACACCCGGCAATGCTCAGGAGTTACTCCTGGCTCTCACTCAGGAATTACTCCTGGTGCTGGGAGACCATATGGGACGCCGATTGAACCCGGCCTGCATAGGCCGGCGGCGTGCAAGGCAAACGCCCTCACCGCTGGGCTATCGCTCCAGCCCCTCAATAAATATTTTTAATGGCAGAGCTAGAAAAGTGATTTTGTAGGCAAACCTCTGTTGAAGGGATTATTTTAATGAAAAGTCTGGGTCTCATTCCAGAGAACTGGATTCAAGCTGGTTGGTAATGAGGCTCAGGAATCTGCATTTGAATAAAGTTTTATTTAGCCAGTGGTTAGCCTCCACTTACAAAAAATACCAATTCCAATTAAGTCCTTTATATAACTCTAAAGAATTTTTAAGATTGCTGGTTAAAATTGGCTTTTAACAAGCCGTTGGTAGAATTTGATCTAAATTTGGTTGATAAAATTCATTGTTATTTTTGAAGTTTCGAAAAGTCAGTGGTATCACATTGATTTTGTCAGTGATACCGTTATAGATAATCTTATGTAGAAACTACATGATTTTTTCCTAGAGCAATTCTTTTTGTCATACACATAAAATGCCTTGAGAGGATTTAGACATCTGGCAGAGACTAGCTGGAATTTGTTAAGAGAAAGAATTTCTCTTCTATTTGTCTGAGGTTGAAAAATCATTGTGATGTGTTACACAACTATTTTGAGTCATAATGGGTATGATAAAATTCATGCTTCCTTAGTAGTCACTTGAACTTATTTTTATAATCTATTATTAGTTAATTTTAAGTTTTCCTTTTATGTATAATAATTTTTATTATTGGCATAGGAAAAATATACTGATCACACTACAATAGATTCCTACCTTCTCTAACTATGGTTCTATTCATTGACATCCTGTGTCTAAAGTTATAACTGTCCTTGGTAAAACAGCACTGACACTCTCAGGGAGGACCAATAGATCAGAAAGCTGCCTAACTCAAGTTTAGGTTTGACCCAAGTCAAATCCAATTTCACTTTGACTCATGATCACATTTGTGATTATCTTTAGTTCAAAAAAATCAGTTACCTGGGACTGGAGCAATAGTACATCGAGTAGGGCATTTGCCTTGCACACAGCTGAACCAGGTTCATTCCTGGCAACCCTCACGGGCCCAAATATGGTAGGAGTAATTCCTGAGTGCAAATTCAGGAATAACCCTTTAGCATCACAGAGTGTGACCCCAAAAACCAGAAAACAAAAACAGTTGCCTAATCTCATTATAGATTCTTGTTGAAAGAATTCCACAACCTTCTATTTATAATGATCCTAGAATTACAGGATTAAACTGTTTTATATTGGGATACCATTCCAGCTAGACTCAAAAGTCCCTGGTCCTTTTTGTTCCTCTTTTGTCTTTTATCTACCCATCCAGAATCTGGTCTCAATTTACTTCACTCCCTCAATGTTCAATTCCAGCCCATTGTCTTCTGAATCCCTTACTTGCCTTGCACTATTTGAAGCCAAATGCCACCACACTCCATGAAATACACTTTGTAATTGTAATTGTTTCATAGTACTTTATGTAAGATGGACATTGGACTTTTTTCAAAAGAGAATGTGTCTTAAGACACACAATCTTTAGCACTAAAAAAAAGCTTCTTATCCATATCTCACGTCTCGTACTTGGGAAATCAGTGGTGGGGGGAGGAAATAGGACAACAACCTATATACAGATATTGTAATATAGAGAATTGTGTTTTCTTCCATAAAGAAAGTTAGCTCTTTAATATAGGCTCAAAATGTCTATGTGAAGGAATTTCTATTTTTCATCTGTCTTCAGTTAATTAAATTACTTTACTTTAATAGCAGATTAGATCATTATCTGACATAAAAACAAAATTATTTTGATAGCAAGTATCAAAGTAGAAGTACTTTGATAGCCTTTTAATAAAGGCTTTTGGGGGTTCTGTATTGGCAAGCATTTAATCATAGCAATTGATTGGATAGGATCCTTGAGATGTGTACATTCCAGATTTTCTGTCACTGGGTTGAAGAATGGCCTCCTTTTAAAGAATTGCCCTGTTGGGCTTATTACAAGATCTTCGTGGGTTTAGGTAAATGCCATGATTTCTTTTGTAAATGTTCTTTAAGTATTTCAATTAAATGGTGATTTATTTTAAAAATCAGTAATAACAAATGTGTAATAGAAGCCAAGTATTACAAAATTCTTAATCTTTAACAAATACATTCAGAGCCATTTTATATTTATTTAACATACAATTGCTGTCTAATTTAATCTATATTAAATGATTGCTTGAAACCTGTAATTTGGAGGATTTCTGAAACTCCTTTATGGCAGTAAAAATAAGAAATCATCAGTTTTGCCCAGAGGGTAGATACTTATCTTTTAAAAATCAGGTATTTCTCTCTTGAAATGAAAAACTTAGGTCATTTGGGAAATAAATTCCAAGGAATGTTTTTGGCAACAGGGTATATGTCCTCATTTTCATTAGAAGAGAATAATTTGTTATTCTAACATTCAACAAATCTTTAAATTTTTAGCTGATACTTATCTAGCACTTATGAGATAGATTTTTGTCTGTTTATAAGCATCTGTTTATGAGAAATATATACAATGAAACTCGTTAGTGGGTTATATTGTTATTCATTTTTAAATGAAAGGCTTTAATAACACCTTTTAAAATTGGATTGATTTTGGAACATTATAGACATAAAATTCTACTATAAGCAACTTTGTAAATCATGGTGACTTAAATTAAATAATTAAATAAGTACTTTAAGAGATCTAATAACTTGAGTAATTATGTCTTAGGTAATGTGTTCTTTTAAAATATCATTTGAAAATCATTAATTCTGCGGTAACACTAGAAAAAGTATGTCAAACTAGTAGATAAATATTTTTGGCAATGATCATTGCAATTGTACTATGACCCTTGTTGACTGGGTGAATTTGTAGAAAGTATCCACGAATTACAGCTGCATTGAACTAAAAGGCATTCTTAAGTTTCAAGCGTAGTTTTAAAAGAATATGAGCTGTCCATTTTACTTTTGGGATGGATAGGGTGAAAAGGTGTATGCATGGGGTTCTCTCACACAGTGTGTTGGTTTTTCTTTCTTTTTTTTTCTGTCTTTTTTTTTTCTTTTTTTTGGGTCGCAACCAGCAATGCGCAGGGGTTATTCCTGGCTCTGCACTCAGAAATTGCTCCTGGTGGTGCTTGGGGAACCATATGGGATGCCGGGAGTTGAACCAGATTCTGCCACATGCAAGGCAAACACCTACCCGCTGGACTATTGCTTTGGACCCTCACACAGTGTGTTGGTGGTGATGTATTTCTTTCCAAAATGAAAAAAAGCTATTTCTGAGGCGCAATATTGATGATTATAAGTTAAGCATTAGGTAAGGAGAATGGACCATAGTCTTTAACATTTGATGACCATTATTCAGACACAATAGCTGCTATGAAATTCCCTTGTATGTTTAACTGGAGCTTCAGTATCACTTGTTTTTAAGCACAGTGATTTCATGAGCAAGTCCTGGAATCAACCAACCTATTACTTATTATAGAATTCATCACTGACCTTGTGACTTTGGTCAGCATAATTTCTTTATAAGTTATTATTATATGTTGGAAATGTTATAATGTTAAAATAAGATAATGCATTTCAAAGAGATCACATGGTTCTTGGTAATGATAAATTTCACTGATAAACCTTATCTGCAGTGCCAGGATAAGGTTGGTGTTGTGTGTACGAGGAGAAGTGGAGTAGAGCCAGAGAAAGAGTGTGTTCTTTCCACCCTTCTTGTCCAATCATGACCTCACCAGTTGGTACCACAGGTAGGTCAGGACTTACAAATGCCTGTAGCTATTCTTCCATGGTATAGACAAATGAAGTCCTTTACTTTACAGCACCACTGTTATTATTGAGGGAATGAATTTTAAGAGAAGACAAATTGTGAAGAAATATAATTTAGCATACATGAAGGAGCATAAAGAGAATGAACATAGGTTTCACCAGAAAAGTGCAAACATTGTAACATAGAGTAAAGAATTAAACACTTCCAACTTTGGATATAGTTGGCTGTTAGAAGTAGAGAGTATCCCATCAAATTAAAGTAAAAAGGAGGTACATCCAAAGTAGATGAGTGTGGGGATTCTTGGACAATATGAAGAGTATGGGCCATTAAAGTGAAATAACTGCACCTCCAGAACAGACAGATGTGTTCAGAGCGAGACAAGTTGAAGAGTATGCAATACATACTACTCTTCAAAACTGATCATTTTAAAGCTGCCTGCCTTGGGTTCTGTTAGTAGGGTGTTGTCATGAATGGATTGTTGAATCATTTCTTGATGGATCCTTGATGGATTCTTGATGGATTCAAGCTGGTTTTATGAAGTCAGTCTTGATTCTGTCTTTATGAAATTCATTTCCAAGCCCTTCTCACCCCATATGCCTGCTTCACCCCCAATATGCAGTTGGAATTGTGTTTGTTTTACTCATAAACATGTCCTCATTGTCCAGCACAGTTCCTGTCACATGGTAGCTTTTCAACAAGTTTCCCTTAAATGAATCAGCCACAATTATTTTATTAAGATATTGAGTTCTCTTAAAGATGAGCCATTGTATATTCTAGTTTAAATCTATGAAATCTCATGTGTTATAGAATTCGGTGATAAAAGTCTATGGTAAGGGCATAGCTTTTCAGTTTTTTTTCTCTTTGTGTTTTTTTTCCTTTCAAGACACATTCAATCCCAATTTGAAAAAAAATCTATTTGTACTGGCCAGAACATCGTTTTAAAAACATTGGAAAAGGGAAAGATCTATAGCAGGATATTAGGATATTACCTAGTAGGTATATCATAGGAACATAGCAATTTTCAGGGATTAGCTTTGTTTTACTACACCCACCTCAATTTTTCTATCCATTATCACTATGGCTTCAGTATAATCACTTGATCACTTGACATCCCGTTATTCATCAATTTGCTAGAATGGGCGCCAGTAACATTTCCATTTGACCCTATCATGTTCCAGTGTAGCCCAATGGCATCTGCTTGCTTCAGGAATATGAAGAGCCTCAAACCATTCATACAGGGTCTTGATGAAGAAATCTGACCATCTTGTAGGTGGGCAGCCACGTGATCGTTTGCCATGGAATACAGTTGGTAATGGCTCTAGTCCAACAGTCGTCTACAAATCACATTATGTGTGGAATCCAAAAATCCATTTTTGATGCCTTGGCAAATGAGACAGCGTTGAAACTCCAGATTGCTTCTGTCACTTGAATGAGGTGTGATATTCCAAGCATGGCTCTTTAGATTCCTCTTTGGGAGAGCTGAGTAGCATTCTCATCCTGCTTTCATAGTGCTCAGCTCTCTAAGGTTTATGGTAATGCGGGGGAGAATGGGTGGAGTTGAAGAGATGTGCCCAGAGCCAGAGGGTTCTTTGTCCTTTTAGCTATTTCTTTGATGTTCTTGAAGTTATTCCACACCACTCTCTTCCTCCTGTGCAGCTAAGGTTTTAGGTCATTCATCATGTTGAGTTCTTGACCTAGGTACACATAACTGCCGCATTCAGAGATGTTTGTTTATTGAGAGTGAATGGAGCCTCTGGAACTAGTTCATTTTTTCATGATCATTGTTTTGTTGAGATTCAGCTGTAGACCTATCTTTCCACATTCACAGTCAAATTCAGCCAGCATTTGTGCTGCTTGGCTAATGTTTGGTGTTATTGGAATGTTGTCATCAGTGAAGCGGAGTTGGTTTAGTTGCCTATCTTCACTCCCATTCCTTCACATTCTAATTGTTCCATGAGGTTCTCTAGGATGGCGCTGAAGAGTTTCAGTGCATGGTATCACCCCTGCTGAATCCCTCTTGTGACATCCATGATCACTTCCTTTTAGAATGGTGGGATTCTGGTGGTGAATCCGTAAGGATGAAGGGTCTTGAAGGATCTTGATCATGAAGGATCTTGATGTATTGGTTTGAACACCCTGTTTGGCTAGGGCTTTGATAACTGCTTCAGCTTCAATAGAATCAAGGGCATTCTTTAAATTAATGAGCGTTGGACAGAGCGGCATCTTGAACTCCCTACAAACCTTGATGAGCTTGGTTACTGTGTGTATACAGTTGATTGTGCTGAATCCTTTTCTGAAGTCAGCCTGCTCGCATGGTTACCCTTCATCTAATGTTCTGCCAATCCTGTTCAGGATGACTCGAGTGAACAACTTGTAGATGATGGACAACAGGCAGGTCCGGTAATAGTTGCCAATATTGTTGATGTCTCCCTTCTTGAACCGTAGAACTGTCCTGCTGGTTTTCCATTGGGAGGGCACCTTGCATTCAGACAGGTAGCGTTTGAAGAGCCAAGCCAGAGTATTGATGAGTATTAATAGCAGATTTTCAGGTGTTCAGGTCTTCAGGTATGGAATTTAAACAGAACTCCTGAGTACTTAAATTACATATCTTCTATTTTTGAGTGAGGAGGGGTGGTCTGGCTTGTTGTGAGGCTCTGCCAAGGTGGTGGGCCAGGGCTAGAACCCGCCATGCCTCCCGATTGCCTCATGAACAGCTGTGCACAGGGAGAGCAAGGAACACCTCTGCCCCATGTGTGAGAGTCTCTGGACCAGCATACCTGGGCTGGATTGAGGAAAAAGCTGCTGCAGGGGTGGGTGTCGGTGTTCCGGGCTGTGATGGGCTGGTCTGCTGGGTGGAGTTCTGACGGAGGGAAGTCCAAAAGTGGAAAATGGCTTGTTGTGAGGCTCTGCCGGGTAGTGGGCCAGGGCTAGAACCCGCCATGCCTCCCCAACTGCCTCATGAGCGGCTGTGCACAGGGAGAGCAAGGAACAGCTCGCAGTTCATCAATAAATGCTTTATTTGGAGGTGTTTAAAAGAGTTTGCCTCCCGCTCGGCAAGCCTGGCAAGCTTCTCGTGTTGTATATGATATGCCAAATTCCAGTAACAATTATATTAGGTCATTCCCATGACCTAATATAATGGTTTGAGGCTCTTTATGTTCCTGTAGCAAGCCTATGCCCTGGCTCTACTGGCATGAGACAGGACATATGGAGATATTGCTGGTGCTCACTCTAGCAAATAGATGATCAACGGGAAGATCGTGATCGTGATTGTGATCTTCTATTTTTATTTTGAAGACTTTTATTTGACCCTATGATTATCTTTTCAAATTTAAAATGGAATCTTGAAAACATTCATTAGTGTGTTATATGCTGTTGTGGGAGTTGTTTGGTGTAGTTTTTTGAGCAATTACGCACACTGTCAAGCATTTATCAGAAGCTTACTTCATTCTGAGCATGAAATAAATATTAGTCTTATTGCATATTCGTCTTTGCTTATAAAGCAAGTCTCAACTGTCTCTACTTTTTGTGCATTATTTAATTAGTATGTTGAGAATGCCTGTGTGGCACTACTTTTGAATATACAAAATCAGGCATTATGTGGTTCCTACTTGTAATAAATGGACAAATTAAGGACTAGAAAGAGACAGCTATTCAAGGAGCTCATACTAATTACTGCTTTCATATAGAGTTCAAGATATTACTTGCAATGGGTTCATAGGTGAATTGGGACTAGATGGGTGCAAAAAAGACATTTCATCAGGAAAAGCTTAGACTTATGGGCACTATTTTATTGCACTGTGTCAAATGGTGTGAATAATTATATTGAAGTCAAGGAAGAAGTGAGTGTGACAAGGTAATATATGGGGATAGAGACCATGTCTTCATGACATTTGAATTTGATCATAAAAAAGTAAGAAGTCCACAACAGATGATGGGTGGAGATTTGTTTAACTCACTCTGTTAATGATCACAGTTTAGTTTTTTATGTTCCACATATGAGGGGTAATATATGGTAATTGTCTTTCATTTCCTTAATTCACTTAGTATAATCACCTTTGATAACCTTCTTTTCTTCCCCTAAAAGGTGTGCAAAGTTGTGGTTGCATCTTTCTAGTGGCAAAGCTATATAAACATTTTTATATAGCTATATTCTTTTTTTTTTTGCTTTTTGGGTCACACCTGGCAATGCTCAGGGCTTTCTCCTGGGTCTGCACTCAGAAATTACTCCTGGCGGTACTGGGGGGACCATATGTGATGCCGGGGATCGAGACCCAGGCGGCACAGGCCGGCCACATGCAAGGCAAATGCCCTACCCACTGGGCTATCACTCCGGCCCCCTATATTCTTTTATTTAAAGTATTTTATTATACCACTGTGAGATATACAATTAAAAAGATGTTCATATTTGGGTTTTGGTCATACAGTGTTCTAGCACCCATCCCTCCACCAGTGCCCATCTCCCACCACCAGCGTCCCCAGTTCCTTCCTCCCTCCCCAACCCGCCTCCATGACAGGTTCATTATTTCTTTCCCTTTCTCTCTATCTCTTTCTCTTTTCCTTCCCTTCCAGATTGTGGATTACAGAACATACATTAAAGGGTTGTCATGTGTATTATATAGCTATATTCTTTTGATTCAATGGACCATATGTCTCACCCCAATTCTGTTAACTTCTTTGTTTCAACATTCAATATCTTAATTTCCTCATCTTTAAAATAAAAGGGTTTGAATAATAACCTTGACATATATTTCTGCATATAAACTTATATGATTAAAATATTTTATTAAAAATTTAATCAGAATAAGTATGTGACTCTATTAGATATGCTATGCTTATAATTCCTTTGGTGGCTTTTTATAATTTGATGTTCATTTCAAGTCTGTTTGGCAGAAAAAAAATATTTAAATATTTTTAGTTCATCCATATTTTCAAGTGAGAAAATTACATAATTATTATCTCACATATGTTTTAATTAGTATAAAAACTATCACAAATTCCCAAATCAAAGTAAAAATCTCACATATAAAAAGTGTAGCATATAGAAAAGGTATTGTTTTATACATTAGTGTGAGCTGAACATGATAAGCACTACATTACAGAAACTGTTTTGTAGATGAGTGAATAGAATACTGGATAGATGAATAAAATCCTGGATGAATTGGTAGATGGACAGATTAACAGTTCAATGAATGAATAGTCAAAAATCAGTCATGTTTTCCTGTCATTTTTAGTTTTATAATTTTCTAGAGTTGTGGTATATATACATACTCAATGGAAAAATTACTTACCAACAAGAAAAACCCTATACACTCATAATTCACCATCACCACCACCACCATGTAAACTCATTTGTAAACTGTGCTTCAGAGATTCATGATTAAATCTTGAGAAATCAACTAGCTGCAAAATTTCTTCGATACACCAGTTTGTGGCTGAAACTCCAGGGTGCCCTCAGGAAGGGGCAGGCTAAGATCCTGCCCACGAAGTCCCTATAGCTGCACTTACCCCCAACAGCTGTTTCTATGACTAAGCCTGGGCAACTCCTTATGACTGAGCTCTGCAGAGATGCCAAACTGCCAAAAATTTCAGTACACTGTGATGGTTTGAATGAAAACTTCAGGTCCTCTTGGAGTCGGTATGGGCAACCACCCCCACACAGCTACCACCCCCCAACCATACTTTCAGAAGCACCGTCACCCAACACCCATGTTCCACGACCATCACCATGTAACCAGTAAAATATTCTGTTTTCTGGAGTATCTGGCACATTCAGATGCAACTGTGGAACATCACGTCACTACAGTACTAATATCCTAGTAGGACACACCAGATTGAATGGAAATTTAACATAGGCGCCAACTAGACTGAATTAACATAATCATTAATACAGAAGGCTCAACTAGCAACAACAGCTAGTAAATCCTCAGACAAGTACTAATGTGTCCATGATGAGATATAACAATTTTCACAACTTTTCTTTTACTTAATATTTTTTTATAATTCCATTAGGCATTTAGTGGTAGCAAACAAGCTGAAATAAATTATTATAGATCTGCTATGGGGGGCAGGCTTGAGGGGTGGTTTGAAAAATAGGAATAATGGTAGAGGGAAGGTTACAGTGATAGTGGGATTGGAGTTGGAATATTGAGTACCGGTAACAAATGCATCATGAACAATTTTGTAAACTGTGGTGATTTAGTAAAATGGTAATTTTTTAAAAGTACAAAGAAAAGAAATCATGCAATTTGGCATTACATGGAAGGTTCCATAGGCTGTTATGTTGAGTGAAGTTAGTCAGATGAAGCTGAACAAATACTCAATGACTTATCTCACATATGGTTTATAAAGAAACTTATTAAGTAATTAACGTATGGCCAAAGGTAACACAACCCGACACCTGGCCTCCAGAATTGAGTTTACCAAGTTGGGAGGGAAGGTAAAAGTTAGGGGATCATGAGGCATCAGTGGAGGAAATGGACACTCTAGTTGTGGGTGTGGTGTCAGAACATGGTATGTATGTATGAAACCCTATCTTTTAAAGTATTGTAAAACATGATGCCTCAATAAAATTAAAAGCATAAATAAATAAGTAAAGAAACAGCTCTGCTCCCCAAAGCAATCATACATTCTTGTTATATGTATTCTTAGAAATTCTTAAGGATAAATGTTTTTTTTTCATAAATACTGACAATAGAAAAGCTGTTGTCTCAGAATTTCTTTAGAAAACAAATCAAATCAACAATTCATTTTTTTCAAAAGCTGCTGAGAATGTAAACTTCTCTCCTGGAACATCATTGACTAGAGCAGTAAAAAACATTTACTATGGTCAAAAAGTGCCTTCTTTAGAACATATGCAATATTTATAGGGCTGCTTGAAATAAACCAACTGAAAGATTTAATGATAATAATCTCCATACTTCTTCTAAAATTGATTTCCGGTTTCAATGAACTTGGAAAGAGTCCTGGGACATCAAATAAATAAAGATCTTAACATGAAATGAATCTTGGAATACGTTCATAAATTTACATTTTAAACATGACCAGAAAATGTATATCTTTGCCCATTATTAAGGTGATACTTTAATGAAAATTTTTTCATTTGCATGAAATAAACCTTTTTGGCTACAGATGAAAGGATTTTTATGGTAGCGACAATGGTTTTTTTAGTTAAATGATCCCAACATCATCAGGAACGAATCACAAGTGCCTACCATATGAATTACAGCACCATGAGCCTTTAAAAGGTATTTCTTTGGAAAGCATTCTTCCATCTGCAACAATCAGATTCTGCTTTGAAGTTCTGCTGGAGAGCCTCACAATGCATGAGACAGCCACATGCTACAAACTTCTCTTTCAACTTAAGTTTGACTGCTTTTTTGCTAAAGAAAACCTTAATGATAAGGGAATTTAGGAAGTAAACGGCAAAAGTTTTTGTAGTTATGTATACTTTTACTTATTTTCGTTCTTTAGTGATCCTTTCTGATTATTATAATTATAGAAAATATGCTAGAGTGTGTACAAAATAAAATTTCAATTTAGTGTTTATCTGAAGTGTCCTTCACAAGTATTTGAAACCAGTGTAAACTAACCTTCTAAAATGAAATAGGCAAACTGTTATTGAGGCATCTTAGCGTTATAAGAAAGCCATAGAAAATTAGATAAATATGTATATTTGCTATGAATTCTTCAAAAGAAAGAATCATTATTCTGACTTTCGTTTCACTATTTTTGCTTTATGACTCATAGTGGTGAGGATTGCTTTTATCATTCCTGATAATTTCAAGTTGATACCTATCTCAATATACTGAGAGAAATAATGGAGAAACACTTGAATAGTATATTAACATCCAGCAAATTTAGTAGGTTTTTAAGTTGGAATAAAATGCCTTGTAAAGTCTCACTTTACACTTTTCCTTTTATTGAAATAACATGTTACACTATAAGATGTTCTATTAAAAAATTTAACAAATATATGCAGAAGATCAACAAATGTATACTACATTAAGACTACTAAAAATTAGAGTTTCTAGGAATCCTCCCATACAGTCAGCTCCCTTTTACTCAATTAACCAACCCTTCCCCCCCATCCTTTGTGGTAACCACTAATTGGTCTCCTAATCTGAAAGTTTATTTTTGTTTTTTTTGTACATTTGTTTGGTTTTCCCTAAATATACAGCATATAGAGTAAAATCATATGCTGTTTGTATTCTATCTTATTTCACTAAGCATAATTCTCTCTAGATCAACCTGTGTTTTTGCAAAAGCAAGATTCCGTTTTTTTTATTGTTGAGTTATATTCCACTATGGATTTCCTTTATCAATTATATGTTGAAAACTTATAAGTTATTATAAAAATTACGTTATGTCCACCTGTTAACTATTTTAAGTTAATATGGAATAAACATAGGTATACATATAGATATTCAAATTAACTAACCAAATGAATCGTGATATGGTCCCATAGACAAGCAAACAAATTACAATGTGTTTGTAATTTGTTTTACAATAGTTGGGGAGTCTATTGTGATGGGAGATCTGATTTTAATTTTTAAATATACAAAATATACCCACCCAGCATTGCTAGGGGCTTACTCCTGGCTTTTGCTTAGGGATCACTCCTGGAAATGCTCAGGGAACCATCTGTAGTGTTAGGAATCAAAACAGGGTCAGCTACATGCAAGGCAAGCACCTTAACCCCTGTACCATCTCTCCAGCCCACTGATACAGTTTTTTTATATCTGAAGGTTATTTAAAGTTGCCATGAAATGTATAATGATATTTTGAACCTGAGCAAGGCTCAGGTTAATTATGCCTGTTAAGCTATGTTACATAATCTTTGATTAAATAAATGCATGCAATCACACTCACACAACCACTAAATTTTTTATCACATATGTCCTGACAATGTTTTATCACATATGTCCTGACAATAATACCCTGACAATGTTAGCCACATTTGGCTTTTCTAATCCTTCATATATTTGTACATCATAAATGGTCACAATGGAAGTCAGTTATTTGAACTTTTAAAATTACCCTTAAATACTTTGATTTGAAGAGAGGAAATGGGGCTTATAGAAACTTTTATTTATTTCACTTTAATGTTTTGTGTAAGTGCAACTCAGAGTTCACTGCTTCAGTCTCTGATTCCAGAATCACATGGCTAACATGTGAATGGAAATAAATCCTTTAGGTAAAGAAAGAGGGATTTGGATAGAGATCAAAGATTAGTTTCATTCCATTCTTCCATTTCCACTTTTTACTATCCCTCTAAATTTGGTATTTTATAGGGGACTTTTTTATTCCCAGAGGAAAGTTTGAATTAGATTATATTTGGCATTTTCTATCTTATTTTATTCATGTGATTTTATCTTCTAGTAATTATTTTTTCTATCTTATTTTATTCATGTGATTTTATCTTCTAGTAATTATTATCAGATAATTAAATTCTTGTCACTAGTAACATTCAAAGATAAAGTCTTAATATATAATCTATATGTATATGTTTTTAAGTTGTTATTACAAGATATTCTGGGCTACAGAAAAATCTATCTAGATCATTTAACAAATGATAGGAGAATGGGTATACTTGCATATAAATATTGAGTTCTCCCACCTTCATTTTTCTATAGTGAAACTAATTGCTTTGTGCTATTAACGTCAAGAACACTTTCAAAGATTAGAAATCAGAACTTTTACATTATGAAAGCTTGACATTCTTTTTATACAAATTTGGTAAAAAATAGAATCTAATCAGTTTCACTGCTAAATAGGCTAGAAATTTTTCTATTGTTACCTATAAGAAAGTATAAATATTGCAGTGTAGAACATCTGTTTTATCTAATTATATTCTTCTACAAATAATTATTGGCAAACATTTTAGAAATGTAAGATAATTATAAATTAATTACTTTAACTCCCAGCAACTTAGAAGTTAATGGTCATGGGACAGTTCAAACTAACCCTGGAGTTGGATGGAACTTCAGCATAGTGTGGCAATCTCACCTCCCAGCACTGCCAGATGGAGCACTGTAATACCTACACCACAGCAGACACTGAACATTAAGCCTGTAATGTTGGGCTGAGCATCACCAGAAATGAAACCTCCAGAACTGCTGGGTGTGGCCTCTACAAAAATAGTAGCTAAGTAAATAGAATTCACATTGACATGCTGCCAGATAGTCAATAGTATACTCATCTTGTTCATAGCTGACACTTCTAGGCTTTTAGGGTGGATGTTTTAACACATTCCAAGGATAATATATTATTTTCCCCATGTGAAACAACTTAGTTTTGGAGTCTCAATGCCAATTTTGTTGGTGAATTTCATTCAATTCTACCAACACTATTTTGCAAGTGTCTTCATTTTACACCAATATTTCAGAAAGGAGCAGGATATTTTGTTTGATTGTTTGCTGTTTGCCCCTCCTGCAGTGCTAGGATTTGCACCTAGGCTCTTTACTCACAGATCACTCCTGTTGGGGTTCTGGGAGCCATGTGTAGTGTCCAGGGGCATCTGGGGTCCCCAACAACACTGGGAAGCAAGTTGCCTTCTACCTCCAAAACCGGCGGGGAATGGATGAATACTCAGGGAATCCGGCAAGGTTTTAAAATGCTTTACTTATCACAGGTTCAGGCATACAAATTAGCAATAGGAAAATCCCTGTGCTTAGGATTTCTGGCTAGGACCACAGGCACGTGTAGGCCAAGATGGTGGCCACCACGTGTTAAGGCCCTGGAGAGGAGACAAAGACAAGACTCCAGCAGAAAGGGGAAGAGTACGCCCAAGAAGAGAGTGAGCCCCAAAAGAGGAGCCCAAAAAAGAGGCGTGAGAGAGGAAGCAGGCTAGTTTTATCCTCCTGCAACTCAGACCTCCAGACTTTTATGGGAAGGCAGGGACAAATGCCCTCATGTAATTTCTCCCAGCACCATACCTAGGCCCTTTTAGATGCTAATGTCTTGAGTCAAGATCTGCCTGGAAATGCCTTTATAGGGTATAGAAAGGGGTTTCTGAGATGGCATGCCTCTGTGCCAAAGACTATACTAATGCCAGTTAAATATTTCTCCAAGCCTTCACAAGAATCTCGTCTTTATTTCATGGTAGTTTTGTATTTTAGTTGCCTTTTGAGTTATCAGGAAGCCATGCTTGCTTGCTTGGAGGCAAACAGCATTTCTCTCTAGTCTAATTACTTAGAGATCCAATGTGGCCAGGCAAATATGCTGGTAAGATCTAGCTAGTCCCACGATGATTGTGGTAGCATGAGAGAATATTTATACCAGTCAGTACAGAATACATGGTCAGATAAACTGCCACAATTAAACTACGCCCTATCTACGAAGTGACTTGCAGGAGGCAATCTGGGCGGATGCAGAGGCTTTTAGGTGTCCTGCAACAGTGTAGTACCAGGATTGAATCTGGGGTTTCAAGCCTGGTCTGCTGGCATATGGCAAGCCACTTGCTTATTACACTATTGCTCGAGTCCCACAAACAGGTTTGCAAGTAGGTCAGGTATGTAGAATATGTACTTCCATATTTAAGGTTATTGTTTCAGGTTTTCATGAATGTTAAAATATTCTAAATACTCCAATTACTAAATAATGAGAAATTATGTCTTTTTTATTCCAAAAAGTTTACTGTTGGAAACTATAATTTTGAATTAATATAACTGTTATTAACTGAGTGACAAACTATAAAGATACAAAAATTCTACCAGTTGATAATGTTCTAGGCATAAGCAAAAAAAAATTACATCCCACCCAGGCTTTAAAAATAAGTATCACTTTCCCTCAGGTCTCAATGGATTCTTACACAGTATGACATTTCAATGAATATGAACTCAAAAATAGAAAATAGAAAATAAAGATACCATGAAAATGAATCACCTGGAAACAAAAACAACAATAAAAGACATCAAGCAAAAAGATATAAAATATAAAATAACTATTCCTAATCCAAAATAAAGAAATAAAATAATGAGAACATTAGTATAAAAATTACTAGAAAAGCGTAAAATGGTGAAGCACAAAAAATTGTATTGAAACTTATTTGTTTATTTATTTGTTTATTTATTTATCTACTTATCTATCATTTATTTATTTACCTAACCATTTTTATTCATTCATTCTTTTTGTTTGTTTGTTTGTTTGTTTGTTTGTTTATTGGCTTTTTGGGTCACACCCGCGATGCTCGGGGCTTACTCCTGGCTCAGGAACTACTCCTGGAGGTGCTCGGGGGGACCATATGGGATGCGGCAGATCAAACCTGGGTCAGCCACATGCAGGGAAAATGCCTACCTGCTATGCTATCGCTCCGGTCCCTTGAAACTTATTTAGAAAGATTTGAAAGGAGGGATAAATGTGTGTTCAAGAGAGAACACAAGCTTCTCCTGAGTGGAAACAGGCAGATAGAGAAACATCATGACAAGCAAGTGAGATACATGTTCTAGGTAGGACCTGGGCTTGAAGAACAAGCCACGCTCAACTGTTACCCAGGCTTCCCAGGATGCTCTACACAGAGCAGCCAGTGCACATATTTACTAAGTGACATGACTAGGGAGCAGGGACGGCTTCTTAGTCATACTGTGAGTATTCAACTGCCACAGCTACCACTTGCTAGCTATGACCTTGGCATATATAACCTGTTTCTCACATTCCTCCATATATATCAGGCAGCTAAATAAAAAAGACTGATGTATAGCAACTACTCAGTAAATTCTATCAATTATCACTAACTACAACGTGCTACCTTTTATTTAAAAACAAAAAATAAAACCCTTTCTTTATGTTCTAGAATAGAAGACCATTCCTAAGTAGTAAAGCAAAACACTTTCCTCACACTCATGTGGTCATATCTAAAGTAGAGTCATCATCAAAATTATATCTCCTGGGTTGGGATGTAGCTCAGTGGTAAAATGTGCCTTGCATGTCTGAGGCCCTGGGTTCAATCCTTGACGCACTGCAAAATGTATGTATCTGAAAATAATAAAGAAATACTGTGTGACTCCAGCAAAGTAAACAACAGATGGAAAGCATGTTACTTTACAGGTATCTATCACCAAGTAGAAAATACTCTGGACAAAATCTAGAAATTTAGAACTAAAGTCCAATTGCAACTGTTGTGCCCTTAACTAGAACAAGACTTTGCTATCATTTTTCTCTTGTCTCTATGTACTTCCAATACCTTCACATATATAATAGGAAGATTGATTAACAGCGTAATCCAATAAATTTTTTTCTCTGCAATGATAATTTTTCCTATGCATGACAGCCACTAGCCTTAATTGTTCTTTAATACTCATTTTATTTAAGTGCAACCAAGGAACCAAGGACCACATTTAAAATTTTCATTTTATTCATTTCTAAACACTTCAGAGAAATTTTTGTTCGCAACTTATAATATCATAATGGATAGGGAAGATATATCTAAGATTTTCTATCTTTTGGGGGGTCATACCTGGCAATTTTCAGGGGTCAGGATAGAGTGGGGGTGGAGCCATACCTGGAGACATACCTGCTCAAGGATTACTCATGGTTCTGCACTCAAGAGCTGCTCACAGCAGTGCTCTAGGTACTATATGTTGTGCCAGGAATTGAATCTAACTTGACCCCAGGTAAGCCAAGATCCTTAACACATGTACTATTTTTTTCCAATCCCAAGAGACTTTTCTGATTCTATCATTCTGGAGAGAATGTCACTTGACTCAAATATTTTGAAAAACAATATGGACACTTAAAAAAAATAAGAATCAAGAGATCAAAAATATAATACAAAAAAGAAAGGCACTTGTCTAGCACACACCCAACCTGCATTTGATACCAACATTTCATATGGTCCCTGAAGGCCTGTCAGAAATGAGAGTATAGAGCCAGGAATAATTTGATCATCACCACATATGTACCCCATACAAAACAAAACAATCAGTACCTATATGACCTAGACATCCCACTTCTTGGCCTCTATCCAAAGAGCACAACTCCTCTATTCAGGAAAGACACCACACTTTTATGTAAAGTGTAATACTATTCACAACAGCCAATATCTGAAAACAACCCAAGTGTCTAAGAGCAGATGACTGAATAAAGAAGCTATGGTATATATACACAATGGAATACAACTCTGCTCTTGATAAAGACAAGTCATGTAGTTTGCTATTATATGGATGAAAAGAATAGAGGCTGTCATGGTGAACAAAGTCAACCAGGGGAGAGGGATGAATACAGAACCACTTCTCTTATATATGAGATATAAATAAACATAGTAAAAGAATAACAGGTTGCCCAAAGAAACAGTATGGGTAAACTGATCTGTAGAATGGAACATAATATGTAGAAGAGAAGGCCAGAGAGAGATATTCAGAGAAATCTCTGAGACAAAGTTGGGGTGAAGCTTTTATTCTGGTTAAGGGCATGGGGTTGGAATGCTATATGCATGAAACCTCAACAGTAATATTATGTAAATTACAGCAACTAAAATTATTTGTTTATTTAAAAAAAGAAAGGAAAAGTGTCTAACCACATTAAAATTTGACTTAGCATAAGTTGGAAAATTATAAAAATGGAAAATGATATATTAATTCCCTCATGAATATAGGCTTGGTGAAAAATCTTAAATAGTACACTAGAAAAAAATCCAACTATAATTATAAAAAAGTATGCATCAAAATTATCTTAGTTTAGGTGCCAGAGGGATAGTACAATATAGTACAGCATTTTGCCTTGTTAGCAACTGATCCAAGTTTGATACCCAGAACCCTGCAGCAAGGATGATTTCTGAGTGCAGAACCATGAGTAAGCCTTGAGCATTGTCAGATGGGACCCAAAAAAAACAAACCAAAAATCATCTTATTTTATTTTCTGCATTCAATGATGGCTTAATATTATAATTATTAATATGAATCACAACACTATGAATTATGAGCAACTAGTGTATTTGCTAAAAGGAATTAATTTAATTTAATTAAACATATATTTATAATAATAACTAATTCAAAGTAGAAATACAAAAGCTTTCTTTCTATAATTATTAAAACAACAGTAAGTGGCTATTTTTACCCACCCACTTGGCAAATCATGCCTAATGTTGGCAAAGATGTGATTCAACTGGAACTCTTAGATACACTGCTTTTCAAGTTGTTTATATTCTTTGGAAATAATCTGGTATTATTTAGAAAATTTTCAGTCACAACAATTTCTTTTCACTCTTGTACATGTATACAAGAAGACATAGAAATGCTCATGAAGGACTATGTCCGATACTGCTATTCCCTGGTTTGGAATTTTTTTGTATTTCCCTTTTACTTTCTAATAAATTTTTCTATTTCAAAAAGGAAATTTCATGAAGGCAGTTTATAAGAAAACTGTTATTTTATCAAAACCAACCAAAAAAGTCAGACCAAATAGGATCATCGACAAGAGAATGGTTAAATTAATTATTCAAAGCTGATGCAATATCCTACTACCCAGTGTATAATATAGCTACATGCATCATTAGAGATAGAAAAATTTGTGAAAAGACAAGTTGAGAAAGTATTAAACTATTTGTAAATGTTGAAAACTAATTAAATATAATCAAGACACTATTAATTTACCAAGTGTAAAAGAGCAATACAAACAAGATCCTAATTCTCCTCATTGGAGAAATAAGAGTAATGTGAAGCAAACAATACTCTTCACAAGTATTTATGGGCTGGAAAGAAAGTAGAGTGTATAGTGCACTCGCCTTTATATACAGTCTACCTGGATGCAATCCCCATTATCCTATATGGTGCTTGAGATACCAGGAACGATCTTTGTGCTCAGGGCCAGTAATTAGTCCTGAGCACTGTCAGGTGTGGCCTAAAAAAGAAAAGTATTGCTAATATTATATTTGGAACAATGGAAAGGTTTTGTATAGGTATTTCCATTTCAGTGTAACATATGGATATGATCTTTTATATATTGATAATTACCATATAGTTAAAGAGTATAAATATCCAATGTGATAAGGAATTTGAAGTCTGGAACCAACCTAGAAGCCTCACAACTGGTGAAAGGATTATAGTGTACAATAAATAACCAATGGGATGCTTCTCTATCACTTAAAAAATGAAATCATGCATTTGGAAACAAAATGAAATCATACATTTGGAGACAAAATGAATGGAATTTGAATGAATTAATCATCTTAATTATTTTAATTCATGATTGATTACTTAATTTGCTGTATTAATTATGCTATATTGCACAAGTGAAGAAGTGACAATCACCTGTGGTTTTACTTACACGTGGAGTACAAATAACAAGGCAAATAAACTAGCAGAAAGCAAGTCTCAGACTCACAATATCTTATAGTGGGATAGACAAGGGTCTGGGAAAAGTGCACAAACTAGTCAATTTGCTAGTAAAAAATATACTAGAATGTTGGTGTTGGGTACAGTAATTCTTAAACACACAGATATGTGTGACACTATATTCTTGAAATTCTATAATACTATAAACCAAACACAAATCAATTTAAGTAAAATGTCATTTTTGTTGATCTGTAGAAACTTTTATGATAAAATGAAGACAGACATGGAGCAGGAAACAATAGTTGAACAAAATAATCTCTTAACATATTAATAATGAATGAATACTACAGACATTTTTCTTCCTGACTCATAGAGTATGTTTTGTGAAGGCAGAATTATGGACTGCATAAAACCAAAACTTTAAAAATATCTGTTGTGATATTCCTTTTTCTGTGATCTTGTATTTTCATTCCTTCCTTTGTAAAATAGATAATCAGACCTCATTTATCAAGTATGTGCAGCTATTAAATAAGTTATTAGAAAGTCCTCATAAAAAACACACAAATACATACACACATGGAATCTACGCTCAATTGAGATGAGTCTAGTGATTCTTTTCCCTTGGTTTAATTATTTGAAATATTCTGTTTGTATTATGATAGGCTTTGGCCATTTGATGAAGCAATTGATGACCCTGGCGAATGGACATGTGGTATTGGCTCTTGAAGGAGGACATGACCTCACAGCCATCTGTGATGCATCAGAAGCCTGTGTGAATGCCCTTCTAGGAAATAAGGTAAAGTCCTAAAAAGCAATAATAAAGGTCTAGGAATATGTGCATTCATCAATTTTGTTTTAAAAAAAACTCAGGAATGGAGAAAATAGCTAAAAGGGCTAGATAGAGCACATGCTTTGCATGTGGCTGCCCCAAGTTCATTCTTCAGTTCAGTATGGTCCCCTGAGTCTCACAGGGTGTGACCTAGTTGCCCTAGCACCACCAGGCCAGAGAAATGGGATGTTATTGGATTTGAGTATTGAATTTTTCAACCTGCATAGCCCAGTCAAGTATTGCCTAGAGTGGTTCCCAGGTACTCTGAGCATTCCTGGGGACCCAATTTTCCCCAAAAGTAATCTCATGTATTTCATATTGCTCTAAAGATTTTGAGAAAGTTGTCAAACCTTAGGTAAGAGAAGTTTACAATTTTACTTCAGTTACAGAATCCTCATAAAACATCCTTGGTCATGTTACTGTTGAACTAAATTAGTGAACAATGGTAATTCTCACACACACCCTACCCCATTTAAGAAAATTTTGGCACCAGGAAATGACAAAGTTAGGGGCTGGAGCAATAGCACAGCGGGTAGGGCGTTTGCCTTGCATGCAGCCAACCCAGGTTCGATCCCCAGCATCCCATATGGTCCCCCGAGCACTGCCAGGAGTAATTCCTGAGTGAAGAGCCAGGAGTAACCCCTGAGCATCGCCTGTGTGACCCAAAAAAGCAAAAAAAGAAAAAATAACAAAGTTATTCAAAGTTATTCATGATTGGGTTACAGGCATACAATGTTTCAACACATAGATCTTCACCCATGTCCACTTCCCTCCACCAATTCTCCCCTCACCTGCCCCACTTACTTCCTACCCACAGTCTGCATCTAGAGAGTTGCTTATTTTGTGTACAATTTTGTACTGTGCTTTTCAATACTGTTGCTTATAGGACTTCATGCATAACACTAATAAAGGTAATTATTGGAAGAGAGATGGCCATGTACTCACCCAATAATGAGATAAACATTGAAAAATAAGTAATTCATTTAAACAATTTTTTAAACTTAGCATTTTTTAAAGTTTAACTAAAATAAATTATTATATATTTAACATATACAACATAATGTTTGACATATGAATGCTTTGTAAAATAGTCAGTCTAACCCTGCCTTGGGTGCTGCGGGAGAAGGCAGTTGGGATAGAGGAGGAACCACTATGGGAATGATAGTTGAAAGCGATCACTCTTAATAATAACTTCGTTCTGAAAGTAGGTAAAGAAACAAACATGATAAACTCTCAATACCTATATTGTAAACCAAAATTCCCAAAAAGGAGAGAGAGGGGAGAGAGAGAGAGAGAGAGAGAGAGAGAGAGAGAGAGAAATTTGTCTATCATAGAGTCAGGTTGTGGGGCTGGGGGTACGGGTTGGAAACTGAGGACATTGGTGGTGGGAAATGTACACTGGAGTAGAGGGATGTTGGAATATTTTATTACTGTAGAGGGTGTTGGAATATTGTATGAACAGCTTCCTAACTTTTTATCTCACAGCAATTCAATTAAACATCAAAATAATCCAGCCCTGGAGCAATAGCACACTGGGTAGGGCGTTTGCCTTGCCTGCGGCCAACCCGGGTTCGATCCCGGCATCCCATATGGTCCCCTGAGCACTGCCAGGAGTAATTCCTGAGTGAAGAGCCAGGAATAACCCCCTGAGCATTGCCAGGCATGACCCAAAAGACAAAAAAAAATCATAATAATCCATTATTGATTAATTTAAGGCATTAATATCACATTCTTTTCTGTGACAGTAATTAAGTTGTACCCATTTACCAATTTCATTTATATATTATATTATCAACTATGATCACTTTGTTTTACATGAGATATAATCTTATAATGTCAATTTTTAAACTTTAACATCTCCCTACTTTTGCCACTCTTCAGTCTGGCAACAACCATTCTCATTTCAGTTTCTGTGAATTCAACTACATTTTCTTCTTCTACTACAGTAATACCATGGTTTTTTTCCACTCTGTCTGGCTTCCTGTACTGAGCATAATCCTTTCCAGGTTAATCATGTCACAGTTACAAAGTTCCTCTTTTTTTTTTAATTTTTTTATTATACCACAGTGAAACATACAATTACAAAGGTGATCATAATTGGTTCTTGGTAATACAGTATACCAGCACCCATCCCTCCACCAGTGCCCCATTTCCACCACCAATGTACCCCACCCCCTCCTGCCCACCCCCATGCTGCCTTAATAGCAGGTACCCCAGTTTCCTCTCTTCTCTGTCTCTCTCTCTGTCTCTGCATCTCTCTGCCTCTTATTTTACACATTGTGGCTAGCCCTGCAGGTATTTAGAGTTTATCACTTAAGTCTCTTTGTGTATATTCAATGGTGAGTATTAATCTGCCATTACCATTTCCCACGTTTAGTAAAACACTGGTATCTATTTATGTCGTATTAATGAATGCAGTCATTCTATATCTGTCCTTTTCCTTCTGACTAATTTCACTCAGCATGATAGTCTCCATGTCCCTCCATTTGCAGGTAAATTTCATAATATCATCTTTTCTGACAGCCGCATAGTATTCCATAGTGTAGGTGAACCACAATTTCTTTAGCCAGTCCTCTGTTCTCGGGCATTTAGGTTGTTTCCAGATTCTAGCTATAGTGAATAGCGCAGAGATGAATAAAGAAGTACAGATAGTGTTTCTGCTATGTGTTTTTCGGTCTCTCGGGTATATTCCCAGGAGTGCTATTGCTGGATCAAATGGGAGCTCAATATCTAGTTTTCGGAGGAATGCCCATATTGTTTTCCAAAAGGGCTGGACCAGTCGGCACTCCCACCAACAGTGGATCAGAGTCCCTTTTTCCCCACATCCACTCCAGCACTGGTTGTTCTTGCTGTTTTGGATGTGTGCCAGTCTCTGTGGTGTGAGATGGTACCTCATTGTTGTTTTGATTTGCATCTCCCTGATGATTAAAGATGAAGAACACTTTTTCATATGCCTTTTGGCCATTCGAATTTCTTCTTTTTTGGAAGCTTCTGTTCATTTCTTCTCCCCATTTTTTGATGGGGTTGGCTGTTTTTTCTTGTGGAGTGCTACCAGTGCCTGATATATCCTGGATATTAACCCCTTGTCAGATGGGTATTGGGTGAATATCCTTTCCCACTCTGTGGATTGTCTTTGTATCTTGGTCACCGTTTCTTTTGAGGTGCAGAAGCTTTTTAGTTTTATATAATCCCATTTGTTTATCTTTGCTTCCATTTGCTTGGTCAGTGGTGTGTCATCTTTAAAGATACTTTTCGTTTGATGTCATAGAGCATTTCTCCTATGTTTTCTTCGACGTTCCTTATAGATTCATGTCTGATGTTGAGATCTAGAATCCATTTTGATCTGACTTTTGTGCATGGCGTTAGAAGGAGGTTTAAGTTCATTTTTTTTACATGTAGCTGCCCAGTTTTCCCAGCACCATTTGTTGAAGAGGCTTTCTTTGCTCCACTTAATATTTTTTGCTCCTTTATCGAAGATTAAGTGGTTGTATATTTGAGAGTGTGTTTCAGGATACTCAGTTCTATTCCATAGGTCTATAGGTCTGTCTCTATACCAATACCACACTGTCTTAATTACAACTGCTCTGTAGTAGAGCTTGAGGTTGGGGAAAGTGATACCTCCCATCTTCTTTTTCCCAAGGATTGCTTTAGCTATTCGTGGAGTTTTATTATTCCATACAAATTTCAGGAGTGTTTGTTCAATTTCTTTGAAGAACATCATGGGTATCTTTATAGGGACCGCATTGAATCTGTATAAAGCTCTAGGGAGTATTACCATTTTGATAATGTTAATCCTTCCGATCCATGAGCAGGGAATATGTCTCCATTTCCTCAGGTCTTCTTTTATTTCCTGAAGTAACGTTTTGTAATTTTCTTTGTAGAGATCCTTTACATTCTTTGTCAAACTGATTCCTAGGTATTTGATTTTCTGTGGCGCAATTGTGAATGGGATAGTTTCTTTAATGTCCCTTTCTTCTCTTTCGCTGTTTGCATATAGGAAGGCCATTGACTTTTGGGTATTGATTTTGTACCCTGCTACTCTGCTATAGGAATGTATTATTTCTAGGAGCCTCTTGGTAGAGAGTTTCAGGTTTTCCAGGTATAATATCATGTCATCTGCAAATAGTGATAACTTGGCTTCTTCCCTTCCTATCTGGATGCCCTTAATGTCTTTTTTCTTCCCTGATTGCTATAGCAAGAACTTCCAGTACTATATTGAATAGAAGTGGTGAGAGTGGGCAGCCTTGTCTTGTCCCTGATCTTAAGGGGAAGGCTTTCAGTTTTTCCCCATTGAGAATGATGCTCGCTGTGGGCTTGTAGTAGATGGCCTGGATTATCTTGAGGAAGGTTCCTTCAATCCCCATTTTACGGAGAGCTTTCATCATGAACGGGTGTTGGATCTTGTCAAATGCCTTCTCTGCATCTATTGATATGATCATATGGTTTTTATTTTTCTTTTTGTTGATATGATGTATTATGTTGATTGACTTGCGGATGTTGAACCATCCTTGCATTCCCGGGATGAATCCCACTTGGTCATGGTGTATAATCTTTTTGATGACTCTTTGGATTCTATTTGCTAGTATTTTGTTGAAGATCTTAGCATCTGTATTCATCAGGGAGATTGGTCTGTAGTTTTCCTTTTTTGTGGCATCTTTGTCTGCTTTGGGTATCAGGGTGATATGTGCCTCGTAAAAAGCTATTTGGGAGTGTTTTTGTTTCTTCAATTTGTTGGAAGAGCTTAAAAAGAATTGGGAGTAGGTCCTCTTTAAAGGTTTTGTAGAATTCACTGGTGAATCCATCTGGACCTGGGCTTTTGTGTTTGGGGAGACTTTTGATTACTGATTCTATTTCCTCGATGGAGATAGGTTTGTTGAGGTATTCCAAATCTTCTTGTTGCAGACTTGGGAAGCTATAGGAATTCAGGAATTTGTCCATTTCTTCTAGGTTTTCATGTTTTGTGGTGTACAGGCTCTCATAGTAATCTCTGATGATCTTTTGAATTTCTGTGGTTTCTGTTGTGATGTCCCGTTTTCATTTCTGATTCTATTTATTTGGGTTCTCTCTTTTCCTTTTCTTACAAGTCTTGCAAGTGGTTTTTCAATCTTGTTTATTTTTTCAAAGAACCAGCTTTTGGTTTCGTTGATCTTCTGGATTGTTTTTTTGACATTCCATCTCATTGATTTCTGCTCTAAGTTTTATTATTTCTTTCTTTCTGCTTGGGTTGGGCTCCTTTTGTTGATCCCTCTCTAAGATCTTAAGTTGTGAAGTCAGACTGTTTATGATGGCCTTTTCTTCTTTTCTGATAAATGCTTGAAGAGCTATGAACTTGCCTCTTAACACTGCTTTTGCTGTATCCCACAAGTTCTGGTAATTCGTGTCTTCAGTCTCATTTGTTTCCAGGAATCTTTGGATTTCCTCTTTGATTTCTTTTATGACTTGCTGGTTGTTCAGCAGTGAGCTGTTTATTTTCCAGGTACTTGGTATTGGTCTCCGTTTTTGTGTACAATTAACTTCTATTTTCAGTGCCTCATGGTCTGAAAAAGTAGTTGGCACAATTTCTATCTTCTGATTTTATGGAGGTATGATTTATGGCTCAGCATGTGATCTATTTTGGAGTATGTTCCATGGGCACTGGAGAAGAAAGTGTATTCAGCTTTTTGGGGATGAAAGGCCCTGTATGTCTACCAGCCCTCTTTCTTCCATCCCTTCTTTTAGGGCCAGTATTTCCTTGGTAAGTTTCAATCTTGTTGATCTATCCAGGGTTGATAGAGCAGTGTTGAAGTCTCCAACTACAATTGTGTTGCTGTCAATGTCTTCTTTGAAGTCTATTAGTAGTTGTTTTAGGTATTTTGCTGGCCCCTCGTTGGGTGCATATATGTTTAATAAGCGTGATTTCTTCCTGATATATGCATCCCTTGACTATTAAGAAGTGACCTTCACTGTCCCTTCTGACCTTCTTCAGCCTGAAGTCTATGTTGTCAGATACCAGTATGTCTATCCCAGCCTTTTGGATGGGTTGTTTGAATGAAGGATTGTTTTCCAGCCTTTTATTTTGAGCCTGTCTTTGCTCCGATTGTTCAGGTGTGTTTCTTGCAGGCAGCAGAATGTCGGATTCAATTTTTTGATCCATTGTGCCACTCTGTGTCTCTTAACTGGTGCATTTAGATCATTGACATTGAGAGAGATTATTGTCATGGGATTTTGTGCCATCTTTCTGAATAGGTTGGTTGTTCTTTTGGGTTATGTCTCATCTTATAGTAGATCTTTCAGTCCTTCTTTTTTAAGGTTGGTTTTGATTTTACAAAGTTCCTAAGCTGTTGTTTATCCAAGAAGTTGTATATCTGTCCTTCAAATCTGAGCGAGAGTTTAGCCGGATAAAGAATTCTTGCTGAGGCATTCATTTCATTAAGTTTTTTTCACTATATCCCACCACTGCCTTCAGGCTTGGAGGGTGTCTTCTGAGAAGTCTGCTGAAAGTCGAATGGATGCTCTTTTGTATACAATTTCCTTCTTTGATCTTGCTGCCTGAAGAATTCTGTCTCTCTCTATGGCATCCATTACTTTGACTAGGATGTGTCTTGGGGTCTTTCTGTTGGGGTCTCTTCTTGCTGGTACGCGTCGGGCTTCTTGGATCTGGATGCCTTCGTCCTTTAACTTCGGGGAACTTTTCAGCCAGGATGTTTTTAACTGTTTTAATTTCCTTGGGGTTGCTTTCTTGTCCCTCTGGGACTCCTATGATTCTTATGTTGTTCCGCCTGGCTTCATCCCATTGTTCTCTGTTTCGTTGCTGATCCATTATCCGGTCTTTTTCCATCTTATGTAGATCTCTGAGTGCTTTCTGCAGCTCATCTTCAGTCTCACTGATTCTCTCTTCCGCTGCTGTCATCCTACTATTCAGAGCCCCGATCGTGTTTTTCATTTTGTCTACTGAGTTTTTAAGCGATGATATTTCTATTTGCATGGTTCTCATTTCTGCTCTCATTTCCTCCCGTAGTTTATTGACAGCCCTTTCAACTGCTTCGTTTATGTTCTCCTGTATTTTATTGGACATCTGCTCAATTTTTTCGTTGAGCTCCTTAAACATCCTACCAATTTCTTCTCTGGTTTCACTGTCAGAGAGATCATGCACATCTGTATTCTTTTTTTGCGTCTTCAGGGTCGATTCCTTCATCCATTCTTCGAGCTGGGGATCTGCGTTGTTTCCCCATGGTGTTGTGGTGTTCAGGGATAGATTCCTCTGGTGTACTGTTTCTTTTTTCTTGAGGGTATTACCTTCCCTTGGTGTTGAAATTCCTAGTTTTTCTATTAATAAGCGGTCACGTTAGGTTGCCCGCCCGGCCAGCCACACACCCCAGGGAGGTAGGGTACCTGAGATGCAGACTGCCCAAGAAGGGAGGCACCACGATATTGGCATCTATCGCCCCATCTGCCTGTTGCCCATCATCTACAAGCTGTTTACTCAAGTCATCCTGAACAGGATTGACATAGCATTAGATGAGGGATAACCATGCAAGGAAGCTGGCTTCCGAAAAGGATTCATCACAAACAATCATATCCACACGGTAGCCAAGCTAATTGAGGTTTGTGGGGAGTTCAAGATGTCACTGTATCTAACATTCGTTGATTTAAAGAAAACCTTTGATTCTGTTGAGACCGAAGTGGTCATTGAAGCCCTATCCAAACAGGGCGTTAAAACCCAAAACATCAAGATCCTCCGTGGGCTGTATTAAGGATTCATCACCAGGATCTCACCATTCTACGAGGAAGTGATCATTGATGTCAAAAGAGGGGTTTGGCAGCGTGATACCATTTTATTTAAACTCTTCAGCCAGCGCCATCCTCAAGAATGTCATGTGACAATTAGAATGGGAAGGAATGGGTGTGAAGATAGATGGTTGGTAACTACATCACCTCCACTTTGCTGAGGAATCATTCTAATTACACCAACCACTAGCTAAGCTGCACAAATGCTGACCGACTTTGACTGTGAATGTGAAAGATAGGTCTATAGCTGAATCTCACCAAAACAATGTTCATGAAAAACAAACTAGTTCCTTATGCCCCATTCACTCTCAACAGAACAAACATATGATTTATTTATTACTATTTAAATCATCGTTGAACCATTTACATAATTTTATGTAGTAAAATTATCTGCTTGATAGTTTTAATGTACTATATTGGAGTGGGGTATTTTGACTTATACGTTTTGGCTCTTGAGACCATGTGTTGTAGAATCAGGATGAAATCGGGCCACACTGTGTGTCTTCTTTCAAGGCAAGTGCCTTAGCCCCTATTATATTTGCCCAGCTGGATGTATTACTTCTATATATACTGTTGTGATTTATAGTTATATGTATACATATATAGATATATCATATTTCCTTATCCATTCATCTGTCTGACTGTGTAGAATATTTCTGTTACTTACTTGTGACTAAAGCTGCAATAAAGTTAGTAGTCACATGTATAATCAAAATAGTCATATTATTCCTTTACTTGTATGCCCTAAAGTGGGATTGCTGAATTCTTGGCAATTTTGTTTATAACATCTTGAAGAATTTCCTACTGTTTTCTTTGGTAGATGTGTCAGTTCACGTGAAACAATAACAAATGAGAAAGCACCAGTCAAATCCCTCCAAAATGAACTGAAGAATAGGTCTCTTTGCCTGTTCTTTTTACAATGAGCTCAAGTGAGTAAATATCAGGGGAAATAAAGTGCGATCCTGCCTCTGATTAAGACTTTTCCATTCTTTTAGTATTGTGCAACTAATGAATGAAGACCTTGTCAACTCTCAGAACTATGGAGTTTGGGGATCCAATCTTAGGTAGAAGCCATAAGAGTTTTATACCAGATGTTTGAAGATAGAATTGGTTTTTGGTGGCTTCGTTTCATTGTTGGAAAGTGTCAGAAAGGAAAAGGCAAATGGTGTACCACTACCTCTTTGTGTTCTGTAGACTATCCTAATCAGTGTTCAGTGTCAGTTTATTAGAAGCCTATGAAGTATAGTCAAATCCTTTCGAGGGAAATGCTGAAAAATGGGTACTTTTGTCCAGTTCATCTGTGCTGAGCCATGGGGTAATTGCTATATCTATTGCTCATGAAACTGTTAAGAGTTAGAGTGACACCCATATCCAAGGTCAGGCAAAACATGGATCTGGAGGCCTTATCAGTGGATGGAATCTACACCTAGTGACACAAAATGGTACTGAGATCATTTCATTCCCCAGTGCTACGTGTCCCCCCACGGCTATAATAGGTATATCCTTCATATCCCCCCAAATCCACAGTGGTGACCCAAAGCACTGATGATCTAATTCAGACTGTTAAGACTGCACTGTATTTCTGGGAGTGACCCTTGCCTGACCTACCTTCAGACCCTTCTTTAAGTATAGGTCCTATAAACATGGGCAGATGCAGGGGTAAGGCATTGCCTCTTTTATGCCAGCATCCCATACTCCCTCAAGCATTACAGCCTTGCCAGCCCCACAGTATCAGTAACAGCTTCATATCCTCCAGCTCTTGCTGGCCAGGTTGCTAAGAATCATCGGGAGGTACCCTGGGCCACCTTTGGGAGATTTCCCCAAAAATATAATTTACTTTGGTTTTTTTTATTTTGATTTTGGGTTTGGGGTCCACACCAGTGGTACTCAGGGCTTACTCCCTCCTGACTCTACGTTCAGGGATCACTCCTCGCAGCATTTACGGGACAAAATGTGGTGCTGGGGACTAAACCTAGGTCAGCACTAACTGCCATTCGGGCTCTCACTTTTTTTTTAAAAGTACTTCTTGCATTTACCTATATTATAATGGGGAAAAGTGTCTTCTTCTGCACACTGATGACATGTTATACACAAACAGTGCTTGAAAATAATTATTAAAGCATGCTTGTTGGGCCGGGAGCGATAGCCCAGCAGGTAAGGTGTTTATCTTGCACGCGGCCGGCCTGTGTCAGCCCGGGTTTGATCCCCCGGCATCCCATATTGTCCCCGAAGCACCGCCAGGAGTGATTCCTGAGTGCAGAGCCAGGAGTGACCCCTGAGCGTCTCGGGTGTGACCCAAAAAAGCAAAAAAAAATAAATAAATAAAAATAAAGCATGCTTATTAAAGTAAATTTGTGTTCTTTTAAACGGAAAGAGAATTTAAGAGGGAAAATTATATCACTATTTAAGTCTGTTCTGCTCTATAATTTTAGACAGCTCAGTTATCAATTGACTGCTGCTTCAGATTGCTCAAAATTCAAGGTATCTAGATTTTATATATGCACACATTTATTTCAGAAAGACCCTATGATTAAGTCATAACAACTTTAATCTTAAGGTCTTTTTAAAATTCTGTAAGCAAATAATGTCAGCCATAATATTGGGGGATTTTGTCAGTAAGGAGTATAAATAAAATTATGCCTTTATTATATTCAGCTATTCTATTTATCTATCTATCAACATTCTACACATTCACCTATATTCTTAAAATACTAATTTGATTTTAAGTTTAAACACATTTTAGGAAAAAAATTTAATTTTTAATATTTAGGCTTACCCTATATACTATATATATGTATAGATAGATATTTCATATGAATATGAAATATTGAAATTGGCATACCAAGAAAGTTTACACAGTAGCAAAAGCCAACTACCTTTCAAACTATGTGGGAAATTATGGATTTCACTCGCTTGAGCACAACCATATAAAAGAAATGCTGTTTCTCTGCTCTGTAATATCTGCACTTGGCTCACTGTATTCTTCCAAGGGAGCATTTACACTGAGAATGAAGTAGTTTTTTCTATGGTGTGTTATTTTAAGAGACACTGTTTCTAAACAGATTCAAGTGAGTTGTATATAGTTTCGTGTCTTTCTTATTTATCTGAGTTTATTGAAAAATTGTTATAAATGCAGTTTGTGGTTTATTTTCCACCTTTTTTGGTGAGGTTGTCTTGTCTGCAGTCATTTTGTAATTTCAGCTATTATTGGAGCAATTAGTTCATAGAGCAATTAGTAACATTAGAAGATGTCACTTAATTTAAAGTTTATAAATTATGCCTTGCAGTGACATTTTTATAAACACCCATATAAGGATAGAGGAAGGAATAAAAGAATTATTGACCAATCATAAATATGTCTATTTATATGTATATATATGTAATATATCTTGTTACTTGTCTTCCCTTTGTTCATCGATTTGCTTGAGAAGGCAACATAAGATCTCAATTCGTTGGGAATGAGGTCCATTATTGTTAAAGTTTTTGGCAAGGGTAGCAAGGCTCTGCCATGGCCCTGGGTTCATCCCAGGGTATGGGATTATATAAATACCATATGTATGAGACATAAGTTATTCCATATATGTGAAGGTTATTACCATTTCAAAGTTATATGGAATATATATAGGAAATATGTGGAATATGGAATATATATAATTCTAAGTTATATGGAATATATATATATATAAATATTACTTGGAAATGTTAATAACTTGGAAATGGACATTTTTGCTATATCTTCTATTTTAAAAACTTTCATTAACTAGATATGTTCTAGTCAATCTATTCACTAAAATCTTACTTATTAAAATGACATTATTGTTATAATAGCCTCAGTATACTATTGTGTCTTTCGTTGAGTCTTCCATTGCATCATATATGCTCAAATGGTTTTATCACAATACAAAGGAAAAGGTGGTTAATCTATGACTTTCTGTAGTTTATTGGCTATAAAATTCTTAGGATCAACCAGATTGCAAACTTCCCATTTAAGAGGAACAACAGACTTGCCATATTTATCTTTGAAATTCAAATTTTGTTTGCGACTCTATATATTGGAGTATAGAAAAACAAAGTTAAGTAAAAGAATTTTTTAAATGGAATAAATGAAAGAATAATGTTCCTTACACATAGTAGTTTACATCCAAACTAAGAAAGAAATGAAAATGTAATAGTTGAAACAATTTAAGTATTGTTTCTTCACATTTATTGGCAATATAACATAATCCTGGCCTGCTATTCTGTATTTGGTCCAGATCAAAGAGCATCATGACATCGTGACTACTGTTAAAGTTTATATTTCATTCCTTCAGAAAACGTTTCATAGGGCATTCTGCATGTACTCATAAGTGTTTAAGGTATATACTATAGTCTTACAGTAGTTGTACATGATAAGCTCTAGATAAGAAAATTTAAAAGTACTTCTTTCAGATATCCATAATTACAATTTTAAACCCCAGAATTTCCTGCAAACTCCCTTTGCATGTGATTAATAGGGCAATTATAACTTATTATCTCAGTTTTTTCTGCAAATAATAAGCTAGTAAAGTTTGAACTTAAAACATTGGCAGAACCCATTTAGGCTTCTCGGTACTGAACATGCAATTGAACTCAAATTACGAAGGTCAAGAAAGGCCTTTTTGAGGGACTCTGCACTTTGTCAGATGTATTTATTCATGTGTAGGGGATTAGAATTCATAAACATTTTGCCAGTTTTTTTAGAATGCTATTTTTTTCCTTGTTGTTCTTGGCCCGGCCACGTCAATCCAGCAAACTGCTGCTTCATATGGCTTATTATCAGCAGAATAATATGTATTACATAACCCAAAGGAATTGTAGAATCAGCAGGAACTTTTGGCCCTGCATCTCAGTTTAGATTCATAGATGGGTACCCAATACTTGAGTTTTAAAAAAAAACTTTTCTGTGTTGCACCCAAAATAGACATTTTTCTTTTTAAATATTTTTATCACGAAAGTGATCTAGTTAGCAAAACATCTCTTAACTATTTTTAAAGAAATATGCACAAGGTCAGTCAAAATAATACACTATTGGATTAAAACTAATTTGAGCATGGTACAGGAAATTCCTAGAGGCAGCCGATTTTGAAGACACACCAGAAACCCATTTTTTCTTTTTCTTGGCAAAGTTCATAAACTTAGTTTTATCAGTCCAATCAGTGTATGATGAATATTTTAGAACTTCTTCAGTGAGGCACTTAGAAGCACCAACTTGGTGTTTCAAAAACTGAAGTGACCATCCAAATGGAAAACTTCATTAGGTTGCCTGGAATGGCATCAGATCTATTAATGTGGATGGTCACATCCTTTTTAAAATTAGGAAATATCCATGGGGCTCCCAGAGAATCTGATTTTTAAACAAAAAAAAAATCTGTGTTTGTACTGGTTGGCAAAGAATTTCACAGTTGTTTTAGAGCCAAATTTGCCAACTGCTCCACGAAGCCAATTAGCAGCACCCTAGGTTGCATCCTCTAAGAAATTTTCCCAAGGGGTGAGAAAAGCTTAAGCTTTCACATTCTGATGGAATTAAAAAACAAAAACATTGAAAAATCTTCAGACAGGTAAAAGAAAGGAGAAAATGGGTGGTAGTAAGCCTTGGGTAGTAAATGGAGAACAAAGTTATAAAAAGACCACCTGTCAAAACAGATGATAGTTTCAAAGCTTGTTAGAGAAAAAAATGTTATAGAGATTGGAATTAGATTTACAATGTTACAACTTCTCATAATTAAGGCTCAGCACTTATATCTAAATCTATAGCTTACCTTTGATCTCCCTCATCTTCCTTAATGATTGCCTTCTAGAACTTTTTTCTTCCTTCCTTCCTGCCTGCCTGCCTATACTTCCTTGTGTCACTGCCTTACTTTCATCTATTCTTCCTCCTTGAATTGGTCCTTGCCCTCCTGCCTTCCTCCCTTTCTCTCCCTCCTTTCTTTGCAACAACATAATTGGATAAGTTGCTTTCATTTGACTTGGATTTTACTAACAATACTTAAACTTGGTGACTAAATGTCGATAAGCTTTCCAAAATCACTCTGCTCTAAAGCTGTTGCTAAACTCTTGATTAACTCTAGTTAGTTAAGTGTTGACAAACCCCATGAGGTGTACTTTAATTCTATTGGTCCTTATTGCTCATCAGGGGTTTGTTTATATGTGATTGTAACCGGACCAGTAAATTTTCCATCTTCTTCATCTGTTGTATTATGTATGACTAATTCCATTGGGAAATTGGTATGAATATGGGAAGCTTACAATCTACTAAACAGAACAATTCATGAGGAAAGCTGGTACAAGGCACATGTATGATAATCCAGAACAACACTTTCTGTGATCTTTTTTAAATATTTTATTATATCACCATGAGATATACAATTACGAAGATGTTCATAAGATGTTCATATTTGGGTTTCGGTCATACAGTGTTCCAGCCCCCGTCCCTCCACCAGTGCCCAATTCCCACCACCAATGTCCCCAATTCCCTCCCCATTCCCCTAGACTGTCTCTATGGCAGGTTCTTTCTCTCTCTCTCTCTCTCTCTCTCTCTCTCTCTCTTCTCTTCCTTCCCTTACACATAGTGGATTACAATATATACATTTAGAGGTTGTCATGTGTATCTTTTTGCCTGTATTTAATGCTCAGTTCTAAGTTGGTATGAGCACTTTTTTTGGTTTATACAAAATCATTTATTCTAAGCCTGTAATTCCAAAATCTCTTCTACCATTTAACCATCCATGATTTGTTTTTTAATTTTTTATTTTTACAATTACAAAGATATACAATTAAAAAGTTCATATTTGGGTTTTGGTCATACAGTGTTCCAGCACCCATCCCGACACCAGTGCCCATCTCCCACCACGTCCCCGGTTCCCTCCCCCTCCCCCAGCCCTGCTCCATGGCAGATTCTTTATTTCTTTCTGTTTCTCTCTCTTTCTCTTTTCCTTCCCCTCCAGACTATGGATTACAGAACATACATTAAAGGGTTGTCATGTGTATCCTCTTGCCTCTATTTAATGCTCAGTTCTAGGTTGGCATTAGTACCCTCGAGAATTGTAAGCACACTGTTCCATTTTCTGTCTTACCTAGCCTCTGACTCCCACATTTCCACCTTTGACAAGACCTCCTAATATATGTTTCACTTGACCTTGGATATTGGTATCATAATATGTACATCCATCGTTGGTGAGAATGCCGGCTGGTACAGCCTTTCTGGAAAACAATATGGACATTCCTCCAAAGACTAGAAATTGAACTCCCATTTGACCCAGCCATACCACTCCTGGGAATCTACTCTGGGAAACCAAAAATATGCAGCGGAAACACCATCCCTACTTTTATGTTCATAGCAGCATTATTCACAATAGCCAGAATCTGGAAGCAACCAGAGTGCAAAAAAATCGATGACTGGATAAAGAAGCTTTGGTATTAGCAGTTTCAACAATCATTAGCACACTGTACCATTCTCTGTCTTACCTAACTTCTGACTCCCACACGTTTGTGATCATTTCCACCTTTGACAAGACCTCCTGGTCCATGTTTTGCCTGACCTTGGATATCAGTATCATAATATGTACATATATATATTTATGTCATGCAAATAAATGCAGTCATTCTATATCTATCTTTTTTGTTGTTTTGATTTTGCGCTCTCTGTTGATTAATGATGATGAGCATTTTTATATGTCTTTGGCCATTTGAATTGCCATGATCTTCTTATTGACTTTAAGCACATTAAAATCCTGAAAGAGATTATATGGGTAAATAAAGAAAAAGTAAAAGTATATCGGGAAAATATTGTTTGAAGATACTCTTCATTTTTGATATCTCCTATAATGTTTTTATTTGGCTTATGAAAAGAAAAACCAAATGAATTATGGATATTTTAAATTCATTTGTTATAGTAAATGCCAAATGAAGTTGAATTTACCTGTAAAATTCAAATCATTATTATGTTTGTGCTTAGACTTTTTCATAAAGTCTTAAGATAAATAAAAAAATTATGTGGGGAAACTGAATTCTGGATACCAATGAAATAAGGAAACAATCATTTTCAATTGTGAAGTAAAGATATTCACTTGTATCACTTGTATCACTTGTCTTCCCGTTCATCATCGATTTGCTCGAGTGGGCACCAGTAACATCTCCATATGTCCTGTAACATGCTAGTAGAGCCCGAGGACATCTTCTTGCTCCAGGAACATCACTGTATCACTGTCTTCCCGTTCATCATCGATTGGCTCAAGCAGGCACCAGTAACATCTCCATATGTCCTGTCTCATGCTAGTAGAGCCCAAGGGCATCTGCTTGCTCCAGGAACATAAAGAACCTCAAACCATTAAATCAGGTCATGGGAATGAGGTCTATAATTGTTGCTGGTATTTGGCATATCAAATACAACACAGGTAGCTTGCCAGGTTATGCCGTGCAGATGGGATACTCTTGTAGTCACCTCTGATCTCCAGCATTTATTGATGAACCCAGCGGCTGCAAGCACCACACGAGCTGGGCTTTGATCAGCTCAAAGATATTATGACTTTCATTTATCTTGCCCTTGATTGTGTGATCTTTTATGAAACATGTATGTTTTTCTTCAAAAGTTTTAATAGAAGCAAAAATAAAAAAAAAAACTTTGAAATTGGGGTATGAGGTGTGAAATCCTTAGTTTTTAGAAAAAGGATTGGAAGGGTATTCAAATGAATGAAATGATATTTAGCCAGTTATTAAATAAAAATGAAAGCTTGTCAAGCTAAACCAAAGGAAATAATTTATGTCTGTTAAAAGAAATGCATATAGAAAGATGCTAAGACTCTGAGGAATTGTGGAGGACTCTTTTTTGTATTTTCTTATTTATGGCATAGTAAGAGACCTTTGTATATACATGTTGAAGTTACATAAGTGAAATGGGATACCCTTAGCAATCAGAATTTTTGTGAAATTTGTGGAAGCTTGAACAAATGAATTAAATGGGATAAAATTAAAATAATATTTTAAAGAAGTAAGACTATGCAAGAGAACAAGAGTACATTAAGAAATGAATTGTTAGAAAATTGCTTTTTTCCTATTACTACTAAAGTAATATATTGTCAATGATATATTACTCTTGTAGTCATCTCAAAACCCAGCATTTATTGATGAACCGCGCGGGACTTAGCGGCCGCGTGAGCCGGGCTGTGATAGACTGGTCTGCTGGGTGGAGTTCTGACGAGGGGGAAGTCTGGATGTAGAAAATGGAGGTCCTCATGGAGTTGGGGGTCATCTGGCTTGTTGTGAGGCTCTGCTGGGGTGGCAGGCCAGGGCTAGAACCTCCCGAGCACCTCGTGAGCGGCTGGGCACAGTGAGAGCCAGTAGCAGCTCTGCCCCAGGCCAGATACCAGTAACAATTATAGACCTCATTCCCATGACCTGATGGAATGGTGTGAGGCTCTTTATGTTCCTGGAGCAAGCAGGTGTACTTGGGCTCTACTTGCATGAAACAGGTCATATGGAGATGTTACTGGTGCCTGCTCGAGAAAATCGATGATGAACGGGAAGACAGTGACAGTGACAGTGACAATGATATATTAGAGCTGCCTGATGGATTATGAGAGCCAATTGTGTATTATATCTATTCAAATCTGAAATCAGTGACATTAGATTGAAGTACACTCTAGAGTGTATACATGACAAAATATAAAATGCTATAAATTACAGCTATTCACTAATTCTTGAACAATATTACTCTTAAGCACACTGCTACAGGATGTGAAATATATCTGCTTAGTAAAAACACTAACATTAAAACAAGAATATGGTACACACCTCCTTACAAAAAATGTAAAACAGTTTAATGTGAACATTATCAGATTAAATCAAGTAAAAACAATGAACCATAGAAAAGTAAGAATACCAAAAACTTATCAAATTTTAAACTTCTTAGCAAAAACTAGATTTTTTACCTTTGCTTATACTTAACCTAACCTTTTTAATACTATATCAAGGCCAAAACTATAAGTATTGTATTGAAAATCTAAGCAGTAACTGCACAAATTTCTTTTAAGTGTTACTGAAACTTTAGTTAAATGTTAAACATAAACACTTTTCTCTATATCAAATTTTTCAACTGTTATGGGATCTGGTTTTTCATTCTTTCATAGCTTGGACAAAAAAAAATAGCTCGGCTCTTTCACTTGCTACACACACTCTCCTCTTATATTGGTTTTTGCACCCCATTTTCTTTTTGCTAAATTTTAATTATTGCAGTAAGTGCCTATAGGTATTTTTTAATGACCAACATTTTCACAGATGGGAATCTTGGAATCAAATGCAATTATTTGGATATGATAGTGAATGCATATTTGCTGTTTTGTAGTATTTCATACATTGGCAGATACATTATGTAACCTACATTTCTCTAATTCTGTGAAACTTTGAATAAAAGTCAGTATGGAACAATAACAATTAACGTGGTGATAATCTGAGTTCCGACCCACTTTTCCCTCTTATTGCATTTAAAGAATGCATTCAGTATCTCATGTGAATTGCATCTCCATGATAGTATCCTTTGTTTCCTTATCCTTCTGATAGTCTCACACAGATATAGATTTATATCTCTCTTATTCAGTGATGTTTTTGCGTCACTAAGTGACATCACCACTCGTCATCCACAGTAAGATAAGATACAGGTACATCAATCTGAATAATCTCAATAGTCTGTCAGTGACTTGATTGTCAATAGAATCCACCCTGATTTAGATCCCTCCCCAATCTTTTTGGTCAAAGACTTTAATGACTTCAAATGAATAGGGGTTATTTTGAGAATGACTCATGAATCACAATTTAGGAAAAATTATAACCAGATTTACTTAAGCAATCAAATTAAGTTTATACAACTAATTGCAGGCATCTCTACATCAATTATTTAAATGAAAGTTGAATTTTAAACTCCAATCCCTCCTCGCTAGGGACTTGGTAATCATTCATGAGCAAAGAAGGTCAGGTCTAGTGAAGCAATCTGCTCCTCTTATCCTTTTGTCCTGATCATCATATTTCTTTAAAGTTTCATAATATCTTTAATCCTGACAACTAAGTTATTTTTGCGTTTTTTTTCTGAGTTGTTTTATACATTTTAAGGGTAGTTTCACTTCTATAGGTAAGCAAATTTGTGTCCTGAATCTATGAGCATTACTAGTAATTTTGTTGCAAATCCTATAATCTCATTTGGTTTTTATAGACATTGCAAATAGTAAAAAATATGACCTGAAGAACCGAACTTAGTTTTCTTATTCCATTATGTCAGAAAATGTTAGCTTTAAAATATTTTAATTATAAAATATGATAATCATTCAGATACTGCTTGAGACATGAATAAGCAATTCAATAAATCTCATATAATGACATAAATAAACATAATAACAACCAATCTATTCCAAAAATTAGTAATGTGGACCCAAAAATTAGTAATGTGGACCCAACCTTATGTGGACCCTATATTTCTTTTTCTCAATCTTCTCATCTTATTCAAATTACTACATTTGTTTCTGTTATAATTTTTGAACTTTATATGCATAAATAGTATGATAGTTTTTTATAATAATTTTTGTTGCACATTATTTTAAGATTCTATGATGTTGCTGCATTCTGCTTGACTTATTTTACATTATATCATGTAGAATTTCTTTCCCTAAAGATAAAGTATGCAAAATGTATGGCATATATATGACTTTTCTAGTTTTCATAGAGATTGGGAAATTATCAAATTTGGGTCATCATTATATGTAATATAATTTGGATATAATCCACATTTCATAAAGTGTATTGGTGCATTGTATACATATTTCCAGTGGGTATACATTTATTGTAGTTTTTTAGATGATGGGCTATGCATATTACGTTTGTGAATAGTGCCAAATTATTTTTCATGTTGATTGTCATAATTTATTTAAATTGGAAAATATGCTAATAATTCAGAGCACTGCTTGAAACATGAATACGAATTTGATGATTTATAAATTACTCAATTCAGTGCATCATAGCAGCAGTATTTGATTCTATTCTTATATTACCTGGTATTATGAATTTTGGAAATAATTTTGGGAAATGAAGAGGTAAAGCAGCAGATAAAAAAAATAATTTTCGGGACTGAAGAGATAAAAGCCATGCTTGGAATATCACGCCTCACTCAAGTGAGAGAAGGAATCCAGAGTTCCGACCTCCGTCACTTTTCCAAATTCAGGGATGCTGTCCGTTCTCCAAAGCATCGAAAATCAGATAGACTGGACATGTAATGTGATTTGGAGACGAATGCGGGACTAGAGCCAGTTACCGACTGGATCCCATGGGATATCCAAAGGTCATGTGGCTGCCCACCTACAAGATGGTCAGACTTCCTTGTCAAGACCCTGAACCAACGGTTCGAGGCTCTTCATATTCCTGAAACAACCAGATGCCATTGGGCTACACTGGCATGTGATAGGGTCAAATGGAAATATTACTGGTGCCTGCTCTTGCAAATCGATGAATAACGGGATGTCAAGTGATCAAGTGATAAAGAAGAGATAAAGCAGCAGGTAGTAATTTTAGGGACTGAATAGATAGTACAGCTTGCCTTGCATATGGCCAACCCAGGTATGATCCATGACACGGCATATAGGCCCTTAAAAATCCTCAGGGGGATCCCTGAGCACAGAGCCAGAAGTATTCGCTAGGCACTTTCATGTGTGACCTGTAGAAGAAAAACAATTAGCCTTTATTTTTGACATATACTTGTAAGTCAATGTTTATAATTGATAATTACAGAAATTGATGATTTCATGTGTTGACATCACTTTTCTTTTTACTCATGTTTAATTTAATAAGCAAAATTAATATTATAAAATTCCTCAATTTTATTATGATTAGTTCCTTTTGCCTTTAAGTGTTTTTTTCACAAACCCAAAATCATGAAAAGTGCTGCATAATTCTTTCCTTGAAACATTACTTTGGAGGGCTGGTGAGATTGTACAGAGGGTAAGACACTTGCCTTACATGCAACCAACTCTGTTTGAATTCCTGTACTCTGTTTGGTGCCCCAAGCCCTCCAACGGTGATCTCTGACTGATGAGCCAGGAATAAGACCTAGCACTGGCAATTGTTACTCCAAGTCAAAGAAAAATATGTATTTTAAATATTATTTTTTAAATATTTGTCAACTTCGGGAGATCACCTAGCTCATCAAAAAGTGTATATGTATGGATTCATTGCAGTCCCTATAAGGATACCCATGACATTCTTCAAAGAAATTGACCAAACGATCCTGAAATTTGTATGGAACAATAAACCCCCCAAGGATAGCTAAAGTAATCCTCTGGAAAGAGAAGATGGAAGGCATCAACTTTCCCAACTTCAAACGTACTACAAGGCAGTAGTAATTAAAACAGCATGGTATTGGAATAAAAACAGACCTGTGGACCTATGGAATAGAATTGAGTATCCTGACACCTAACCTCAAACACCTGATCATTTAATCTTTGACAAAGGTGCAAAGAGACTAAAATGGAGTAAGGAAAGCCTCTTCAACAAGTGGTGCTGGGAAAACTGGGCAGCAACATAAAAAAAATGAATTTGGACCTGTGTCTAACACCATGCACAAAAATCAGATCAAAATGGATTAAAGATCTCAATATCAGACTTGAATCCATATGTACATTGAAGAAAATATAGGAAAAATCCTCCACGACTTTGAAGCTAAAGGCATTATCAAAGGTGAAACATCACTAACAAAGCAACTAGAAGAAACCGATAAACATATGGGACTACATGAGACTAAAAAGCTTCTGCACCTCAAAAGAAACTGTCACTAAGATACAAAAGCAGTCCACAGAATGGAAAAGAATATTCACCCAATACCCATCTGAGAAGGGGTTAATATCCAGGATATATCAGGCACTGGTAGAACTTTACAAGAAGAAAACAAAAACCCCATCAAAAAGTGGGGGAGAAGAAATGAACAGAAACTTCAGCAAGGAATAAATTGGAATAACCAAAAGACATATGAAAACATGCTCATCATCACTAATCATCAGAGAGATGCAAATCAAAAAAAACAATGAGATACCACTTCACACCACAGAGACTGGCACATATTCAAAAGAGCAAGAACAACAAATGCTGGCGTGGATGTGGGGAAAAGGGGACACTCATCCATTGTTGGTGGGAATGCCTGCTGGTACAGCCTTTCTGGAAAACAATATGGACTTTCCTCCAAAGGCTAGAAATTGAACTCCCATTTGACCCAGCCATACCACTCCTGGGAATCTAGTCTGGGAAACCAAAAACACGCAGCAGAAATAAGATCCCTACTTTTATGTTCATAGCAGCATTATTCACAATAGCCAGAATCTGGAAGCAACCAGAGTGCCAGATAATTGATGACTAGATAAAGAAGCTTTGGTACATCTACACAATGGAATACTATGCAGTTGTTAGGAAAAATGAAGTTATAAAATTTGCCTATAAATGGATGGACATGGATAAGATTATGTTTAGCGAAATTAGCCAGAAGGAGAGATACAGATAGAGAATGACTGCATTTATTTGCATAGCATAAATATATATGTACATATTATGATACCAATATCCAAGGTCAAGTGAAACATATATCAGGAGATCTTGTCAAAGGCGGAAATTATCACAAACATGTGGGAGTCAGAGGCTACGTAAGACAGGAAATGGAACAGTGTGCTAACAAATGTCGAGGGTACTAATGCCAACCTAAAACTGAGCATTAAATAGAGGCAAAAGATACACATGACAACCCTTTAATGTATGTTCTGTAATCCATAGTCTGGAAGGGAAGGAAAAGAGAAAGAGAGAGAAAGGGGAAGAAATAAAGAACCTGTCATGGAGGAGGGCTGGGGGAGGGGGAGGGAACCGGGGACATTGGTGGTGGGAGATGGGCACTGGTGTCGGGATGGGTGCTGGAACACTGTATGACCAAAATCCAAATATGAACTTTTTAATTGTATATCTTTGTAATTGTAAAAATAAAAAAAAGTGTACACAAAAGAAGACCTCAAAGACAGAAGAGCAGAAATACTGGCAGACGCAGCATAAGCCGGGAAAAGCATTCGCACCGCTTGCCTGTCCTTCGCCAACTATAAGACCAAGAGATGAATGCCCTCCGACGTACTGATGGATCTATCACGTCTTCCAGAAAGGCAATGGAAAAGATTATCCAGGACTTCTACTCAAATCTCTTTGATAGCCACATCCATCTGCCCACATACCAAATTCCACAGGATGGATATGTCATTCCCGATGTTCTCCCTTCTGAAATCCGACATGCCACCTCGTGGATAAAGAAGGGAACAGCACCAGGCCCACAAAAAAGTAGACCCGAACACTTGAAGAATCTGCCATCGGTACTCATCAATACACTAGCTCGGCTCTTCACATGCTAACTGTCCAAATGCAAGGTGCCCTCCCAATGGAAAACCAGCAGGACAGTTCTACTGTTCAAGAAGGGAGACATTCACGACATCAGCAACTATCGCCCCATCTGCCTGTTGTCCTTCATCTACAAGCTGTTTACAGGAGTCATCCTGAACAGGATTAGCAGAACACTAGACCTAGGACAACCATGCGAGCAAGCAGGCTTCCGGAAAGGATTCAGCACAATTGACCATATCCACACAGTAACCAAGCTCATTGAGGTTGTAGGGAGTAGAAGATGCCGTCCTGTCTCACGTTCATTGATTTAAAGAAAGCCTTTGATTCTGTGGAGACTGAAGTAGTCATCGAAGCCCTAGCCAAACAGGGTGTTCAAACCCAATACATCAAGATCCTTCGTGAGCTGTATCACGGATTCACCACCAGGATCTCACCATTCTACAAAAAGTGATCATTAATGTGAAAAGCGGGGTTCGACAGGGTGATACCATTTCACCAAAACTCTTCAGCACCACTCTCAAGAACATCATGCAACAATTAGAATGGGAAGGTATGGGAGTGAATATAGATGGTCGGCAACTACACCACCTCCGCTTCGCTGATGACATCGTTCTAATAACACCAAACATTAGTCAAGAGGCACAAATGATTGCTGACTTCGACTGAGAATGTGGAAAGATAAGTCTACAGCTGAATCTAAAGAAAACCATGTTTATGAAGAATGAACTAGTTCCAGAGGCCCCATTCACTCTCAATGGAACAAACATTTCTGAAGGCAGCAGTTATGTGTACTTAGGTCGAGAAATCAACATGATGAACGACCTAAAACCTGAGCTGTGCAGGAGGAAGAGAGTGGCATGGAATGCCTTCAAAGGCATAGAAGAAATGTCTAAAAAGGACAAAGAACCTCCGGCTCCTGGCACATATCTTTGACTCCACCGTTCTCCCTGCATTAACATACTCCTCAGAGACCTGGGCCCTCCGAAAAGCAGGATAAGAATGCTATTCGGGTCTCCCAGAGAGGAATCAAAAGAGCTATTCTTGAAATATCATGCCTCACTCAAGTGAGAGAAGGAATCCAGAGTTCTGACCCCCGTCGCTATTCCAGAATCAGAGACACTGTCTCGTTTGCCAAGGCATCGAAAATCAGATGGGCTGGACATGTAATGAGATTTGGAGACAACTGCTGGACTAGAGCCATTACTGACTGGATCCCACGGGATGTCAAAAGATCACTTGGCCGCCCACCTACAAGATGGTCAGACTTCCTTGTAAAGACCCTGAAAGAACGGTTTGAGGCTCTTCATATTCCTGAATCAACCAGATGCCATTGGGCGACATTGGCACGTGGTAGGGTCAGTGGAAATGTTACTGGCACCCGCTAGAGCAAATCGATGAAAAACGGGATTTAAGTGATCAAGTGATCAAGTGATCAAGTACATGCATGGCATGACTTCAAAAAAGTTTTTAATATGTGCAAATAATTGATCAAGTATTGTTTATTGAAAAGGTCATCCATTATCATCCATTACTTATACCTCAGTAGTAGTATATATGCCTGCATGTACACAGAAACTTAATTTTATTCAACAGATTTTTTCTCTCATAACATTATAAGATAATATTAAGTACTAAAGTGTTGTAAAAAGCTGAATATCAGGTGGAATATATCTCCCAGTTTTTTTAAGAGAGTCTTAGTTACATTTGTCCATTTTATAAATAAAATTTATAAATACCCTGTTCAATTCCAGAAAGCTCATATTTAGTTCAGGGATAAAGAAAATATTATGACATTTTAGAAAGAATGCTGCTTAAATGGATACTTTCTATAGTATAATAATAAAGGTTTTACTACAAATACCATCAAAGGATGTTTTAAGTGGGAATTATTGTCAAATAACCTGAACTTTAAGGTAAGAGAATAAACTACAAATAGAAATCCATAATGGGTCTCCATCCCATTATTGCATCTAGGGCCAGCAAATATGTCGGTTGCTGTGGGTGTACCAGCCTGACTTGGAGGGAGGGGTGAGGCCCTGCCCCTCATCCCCCAAACCTCCAATGACCCAGTGGGCATGACCATTACCTCACAGAAATCATCTACAATCAAGCAGGTACCAGAACTGATCATCCGGGAGAATGACCAGATGACCAGTTGCTGCAGCTTCTGACTGTAGAGAGCTACCCAGGAAGCAAAGAGAGGGAGAAGCTTGCTCCATCCCTGGACAGCTTCACTACTGCTTCTAGGGCCAGCAGACACGTGGGTTGCTGTGGGCATGCCGATGCCCCCTCACCCCCAATGACCCAGAGAGTGTTGACTACAGCTTTGCAGACACTACAACCAACCAGGTACCAGGACTGATCAATAACATTGAAAGAATGACAAGATACACCACTGCTACAGCTCCTGCAGAGAGCTGCCCAGGAAGCAAAGAGAGGGGGAATCTGGTTCCTTCCTGGCCAGTTTCATTGCTTCTAGGACCAGCAAGCACGCAGGTCGCCATGGGCATGCCAACCAGGCTTGGAGCAGGGGATTGAGGTCCCTCTTCCCATCTCCCCACCTCTAATGACCCAATGAGTGTGAGTACAAGCTGCACAGATGCCATTCACAAACGAACATGAACCAGGACTGATAGTATCTCTGGGAAGAATGACCAGAGACACAACTCCTACAGCTTCTTCCTGTGGTGTGCTGCGAAGTGGCCACACAATATGTTAAGAAAACCACCAGTTGAGCATCAGCTCTATGCCAGGACCTTTTCCACTGTTGCAATGATCAGTGTTGTTACAGCCCGCTGTTGTGGGGATAAGGAAGGGGGCAGTAGTATTTGGTGGTGTTAGGGGCATTCTGGTGGTGTGACGTGTTGAACAATGTTTGTGACTACTGTACTGAGAAGAAATTTGTAAATAATGGGGTTTAAATAAAAATAAATTAATTTAATTTGAAAAGAGATTCCTTTCCAAGAGAAAAAAAAAGAAATCCATATGGTCAAATATTCTGTTAATTGAAATAATGAAAAAAATTCAAAATTTAAGTATCTAATAACAGCTTCAAAATATATACAGCAGAAGTTTAAAGAAATTAATGGGAAAATAAGCAAAACCACAGTCATTATGATGGACTTTAGTACAGTCTTTCAGTAACTGATAGATAGAACAAATAGAGAAAAAGGAGGAAAGTATCTAGAAGATTTCAGTATTTAATAAACTTAACCTGAATTTAAATATATAATAGTCCACACAAAATAATTGATGAATATTATTTTTCAAAAACATATGTGTAAACTTTGGGGCCGGAGCGATAGCCCAGCGGGTCGGGCGCTTGCCTTGCACGCCTGGCCGGCTCATGCCGGCCTGGGTTCGATCCCTGGCATCCCATATGGTCCCCCGAGCGCCGCCAGGAGTAATTCCTGAGTGCAGAGCCAGGAGTAGCCCCTGAGCATTGCCGGGTATGACCCAAAAAGCAAAAAAAAAAAAAAAAAAAAAAACATATGTGTAAATTTAAAAGTCAGTAATATTTGGTAGAAAAAGGCAACATTCAGTAAGTTTGAACTAATTTAATTCATATAAAATATAATCACTTATCTGGAAATTAAAATAGGATCTAAATTGTTTAATGTGAACAAATGTAATGACATTCGATGTTCATGAATTAAAAACTGTGGTATTGTTCAACTGTCCCTTTCCAAATTTAAATTATTTATAGATATCTCATAAAAATAAAACATCTTTATTGCAGCTAACAGACCTATGCAGAATACTCTTCCTCTTTGTTGCCTACTGTAATCGGTGCAGGTGAAAAATTAGAAATAGCAAAAAAAAAAAATCACTTTGATTTCAAAAAGTGAAGTTCCCAAATAGAACCTCTAGTACTTTTTGTTCTCCACTCATTGATTGGGTATCTTAATTTGTAACAGTTTTTATTAAGACAGATTAAAAATGCATATAATCAGAAAAGAAAGACAATTAGATTGAAACAAGTATAGTGTAGCAATGAGGATGGTTTAGGGGGGTAAATCCCTTCTAATCAAAGAGAGAAAATAAGCACTAATACGAAGATAGTGTTCTTTTTATTTCCATTTTGATAAAGATTCCACTAAATCTTTCAATGATTCTACAGTACACATTCTGAAGCAGGGACATTTTTAATAAATAATATGCACAGATATTCTTACTACTTTATTTCCTGACTAATGGTTCTAGATAGTGCAAAAGGTTATTAAAAAGGAATAGAGCACATAAATATTGGAGAAAAATAAACAATACTATAATCACATGTGATATATAAGATAATGTCACTAGTGATATCTCTTGTTCATAATTGTGTAGACAAAATTGTTTATGTGAAATTGCATATATCTTATTAGAAGTAATATGTACATAAAATAGGATACATAGTCAGTTAAATAATATTTATTCATAAAATCACATTTTATTTATATCCTGCCCATAAGTTAGAAAATTAAAATGTGTTTTACAATAATTTTATATATTTAGCAGATAGAAAAACTAGGTAAAATGTATAGGGGTAATTGCATTGTCTTTATAACTCTGGTTAATATGGAATGTTTTAAAAAGCCTTTTAAATAAATGTTAAAAAAGTGTTATACACATTAATGAACTTTTTTTATTGTACATGTACAAAATATCTTAAATGTCAAAAATACTTAGAATAAATTTATGTAGAATAGAACTTTGCAGAGAATTATAAATTACTTTTAAGGAAGTTAAATATCCACAAAGGAATGTACTATATTCATGAATTAGAATATGATATTATAATATCTCAATTCTCTTAAAACTGCATTAAAGATTATGTACAAAGCTTTTAATCTCATTTTATTTATCTTAGTGTATTGTTTATTTTCCCTCTTTGATTAGAAGGGATTTTCCCCCTCTCTTCCAATCATCCTCATTGCCACACTATATTTGCTTGCTTATTATTTTTCTTTTATGTTTATGTGCATTTTTAATGTCTCAAAAAAAAACAAATTATGATACCCAACCAACGAATGGAGAACAGTAAGTATCTGGACGTTCTATTTGGGAAGTTCACTTTAGAAATCAAAATTGTTTTTATTTTGCTGTTCTTCCTAATTTTTCACCTGTTACAGTGGGTAACAAAGTAGAAGACTACTCTACATAGGTTTGTTAGCTTCAAGGAATAGAATAAAGGCTACCTTCCCAATGTTTTACTTTTCTTCAAATAATATTTTCTCAATTTAACATTTTTGATAAAACATTTACCAAGCTCTACACTTATCTCTAAATGCCTCATACTGTAGAAAAAGAAAGTATGCTTAATAGCATTATATTATGTGTGGTAAACTAAGTAAGAGTATTTTTATGGAAAAGAGATACAGATATGAAAGCACTAGCTCAGTCTAATAATTATAGACAAGAATTTAAAAGCCTATGCTTGTGAGGCCCTGCTATATTTTAGTAATATTTTACCAATAAAAAGAAGAATGGAAGATAACATGAAGCGGCTGGGGAGGCTGGAACTCGGCTCGCCCCGGGCCCAGCTGAGGAGGGACCCCCAGGAGGGCAGACGGGTTTTGAGAGTGGGCCCGTCACCTCTGGGGGGTCCCGAAGCAGCCGGATGAGACTCGCCCATCACATTAGCCACCATTTTCGCTGTCCGACGCTGGGAAACTGCCTCACGACCAGATCAACAGAGCAAAACCAGTTTGAGCCTAGTACAAGCGGCCGCAAGAGTCCATTAAAATAGTGGAAACAGTAATGTCTTTTAATGCACTGAATTCCACAAAGAGCAGGAAAGTTTGGCGGGAGGGAGAGATAAAGAGGAGAGAAATGACATACAGAACCCACCAAGTAGTTGAGGTGTGGGAGGGGGAGGGAGGTGGGGACATTGGTGATGGGAGATGGGTTTGGGTGGAGGGATGGATGTTGGAACACTGTAGAACCAAAACTCTACATGAGCATCTTTCAATTGTATGTCTAAAATGGTGTAACAATATTTGGGGGGGATAACAAAATAAAATAAAATCGGAAAAAAAGATAAAAAAAGAATGGAAGAAAGAAATGTTATAATAACCAGCCTAAAGAAAGGAACTTAAATGTGAAATTACATAGCAAGCTTAGGATGCAATTAGACAGCTAACAATAGCAACTAAATATCCTTTCTATCCTTATTTGGGGACTGTATACATCAATCCTATACCAAATAAGGAATTTAAGAGGTAGTTGCTTTTCCTCATTCTTAGTCAAGAATTTCTTCAGGTATGTTCTCTACCTGATCCTCTGTGAGCTGTATTATGGATTCATTACCAGGATCTCACCATTCTTCAAGGAAGTGACATCAACATAAAGAGAGGAGTTTGACAGGGAGATACCATTTCATCAAAACTCTTCTGTGCCACTATCGAGATCATCATGTGATAACAGGAATGGGAGGGAATGGGAGTGAAAATAGATAGTCAGCAACTACACAAAATCCACTTTTACTGATGACATCATTCTAGTAACACCAAATATCAACCAACTGGCATGAATGCTGGCTGACTTCAATCATGAGTATGGAAAGATCGAACTGCAGCGAGAAATCAACATGATGAACGACCTAAAACCTGAGCTGCGCAGGAGGAAGAGAGCGGCATGGAATGCCTTCAAAGGCATCAATGAAATAGCTAAAAGGACAAAGAACCTCCGGCTCCGGGCACATCTCTTTGACTCCACCGTTCTCCCTACATTAACATACGCCTCAGAGACCTGGGCCCTACGAAAGCAGGATGAGAATGCTATTCAGGTCTCCCAGAGAGGAATCGAAAAGAGCTATGCTTGGAATATCACGCCTCACTCAAGTGAGAGAAGGAATCCGGAGTTCTGACCTCCATCGCTATTCCAGAATCAGGGATGCTGTCTCGTTTGCCAAGGCGAGATTTGGAGACAACCGCTGGACTAGAGCCATTACCGACTGGATCCCACGGGATGTCAAAAGATCACGTGGCAGCCCACCTACAAGATGGTCAGACTTCCTTGTAAAGATCCTGAAGGAACGGTTTGAGGCTCTTCATATTCCTGAATCAACCAGATGCCATTGGGCGACATTGGCACGTGATAGGGTCCAATGGAAATGTTACTGGCGCCTGCTAGAGCAAATCGATGAATAACGGGATTCAAGTGATCAAGTGATCAAGTGATAATCACTTGTATCACTTGTCTTCCTGTTGATCATCGATTTGCTCGAGCAGGCACCAGTAGCATCTCCATTTGTCCCTATTGCATGCTAGTATGGCCCAAGGGCCTCTGCTCGTTCCAGTAACATGAAGAGCCACAAACCATTCCTTTAGGTCATGTGAACAAGTTTATCATTGTTACTATTATAATAGTTATGATAGTTGTGATTTTTACCTATACTATATGTGAATATAAATTTATGTAGCTAGATTGTGTTAAAGTTATTTGGTGTATCTCAAAATAGTAATAATTATTACTTGACATAATTGGTCAATAAAGATGCTATGTGATATTTATTTCCTCTATCTGCATCTGCTTTATGTAACTATGTGTGGTGTGGTGCATGCAAAATTTACCTTGCTTGCATATTACTTCCTTTATATCTCTTAATCAGTCACTAGGTTGACTAGACTGAAGAGCCAATGTTTTAGTTACATCTTATCAGCCAAACTAAATATGTAGTACAGGTTTACCCATATTCTTTTTTGCTCCAAATTTATAAAAAATGACTATTTAATATTATTTCATTACAGTTAGTTATTAGATTACTAATAAATGACCGATACTCATAAATATTTATTAAATCGTTGCTCCCATCAGACATTTTTAGTGCTTATAATTGTGAAAGATTAAATCAACAAACTCTAGAAAGACAACTCAATTCTGTGGTCCCTCTATATGAGGTTTTAATTTTATGAAAACAGACTCTAAATGCTGCTTGCTTTCTTGCCAACTGAGAATGTTACCCATTGCCTTCTCTGCAGAACTACCCAAGGAAAAAAAATAAAGAACCTACTTTGAGACTTTCTGAATTCAGCTCTGTCTGTGTGTATACCCTCAAAATGAAACAAATTGGGGCAATTTACTGAAGGTTAAATCTTGTAAATGTCATTCCCCTAAAACATGCAGGGAAATGGTTTGGGAGGCTTAAATTATCAATGTAATTGCCTTAATTCTCTAGGTTGCTTTTATAAGTAGACACAACTTTATCGTATCTAACTGCCTATTCCAAATTGGAGGCTTAAGGTTGTTTGTATTTTCACTCTCAACACCCTGAATCACATTTACTTTCTACATAACTCAGGTCTTAAAAATAGCCCACAGACCTCAGTGAAAGAGAGTTCCAAAAGTGAGGTTTCCATATTAATGATCTCCCTGTTGCTTTCTTTCCAGTAGCAAGCATCTTTGCATTTGTCAACAATTTTTATCCTAAAGTCATAGGATAACTTTTTGAAGAAAAAAATGCACTGAGAATATATCATGATGTTATTCTATGTATTTGAATATAATTGTATTTTTCAAGCATTTTATTATACAATCTACCTGATTTCTTTCTTAAATGATTTGACATAAGTTTCAATGAAGTGGTGAAGGAAATGATTATAAGCCAGGTAGTACAACTCTGCTTAATTCTTAAGAATTTTCCAAGTGACCATCTATTTATGATTCAATAGCTTCTCTAAATTAAGAATGTGGTATTAGGATAACTCTCTGAATACTGGATTTTTAAATATGACTGTAACAACTTTTAATAGTTTCAATTACAGTATCTTTCACCAACACATTTGTTTCTCTCACCAAATTGTATTGCAAATAAGCCTTTTGATGTTTTTAAAGATTTTTCTTTGGCAGCTAAGAAAAACACTCTGAAAAGTTATATTTAGTGAATTTTCCCATGTGTAAATACCCCTGAGCTAGTACATTGTCTTGTGGCATCTGGAAGAAAGGTGCTGTTGTTTTAGAGGCTATTATTGAAGTATAGAATTATCAATTCAATGGGACCTTGGGAGTTGCAGAGGGGGTTGAAGATGCAGTTCACTTGCACACCATAGAAACCTTTAATCCCTGCATTTTTGGTTTTTTTTTCCTTACAGATGTAGAAAGGGATTCAGATTTCCTTACCACATCTAGTGTCATCATTCCATTCATATTATAGTTTGGACATTAGGTCGCATTTAAGACTACTAACTTTATGATGTCTATAGAAATTATTTTTATTGTGAATTCCTATAGGACTGTTATTTTCTATGTTTTCTGGATCCCAATTTTGGACAGCTATTTGTTTTTCAAAAGCTCTGCCTCTGCAGTTCCTGATGCTGCACACCAAACTACACTCACCAGCATATTCCCAAGGATGCATCATCAGATTAGTTCTGCCAAACACTCTATAAATTATGTAAAGCCCTTCTTTATTTCTTGCAAAGCAATGCTTGCTGAGTTTCTCCATGAAAAATCAATATAATTCCAAGAGATCATAATAGATTTGCAAGACTGGAATTTGTCCCTTGGTTCCACATGAACATATGCATAGTTTTGAATAAAGTGGATGCTAAGTGAAGATTTAGTTATATTCCCGTTGGTTTTCTTTTGACTGTCTTCTCTACCACATATTCATATTCAATTGATTACGAGTAGCTGTGTCTTGTAGCTCTCTACCACAAAGTTCCCAAAAGTATAAAGTGGTTCAGTATAAAACAAAAACAAAACTTTTATTTTTAAAAAAGGGTATGTAAGTGTATGGATAATGGGCTGCCCACTTTCTGTCTTATGAAACTTCCAGATTTGTGTTCAAAGCCCAGCTGCTTAGATAGACATGATGGAATTTGGTTTTTGAGGAACCTACAAAAAATTATGCAAGTAACTTCCATTTTTAATAAATAATACACAGGCATGCACCTGCTTTAGGGACTTCATGGATTCATCTCATTAGCAATTAAAACAAAATCCTTTTGGAATTAAATTATATTGGTTGCCAAACAAAAAATATGGTTGTACTTTTTAGAATTAGTATCAACAATATGTTAACTGTCATAGCTTTAGAACTATTATCAACAAAATGCTAACTGGTTCTTGGAGAAAGCCTTTTTTAATGTGTTACCTAATTTCTTTGCTTCTGTTATCCTTACTCTACAGACAGAATATTCTGCTTATATTATTATCTACTATTCTTGCAGCTGGAACCACTTGCAGAAGATATTCTCCAACAAACCCCGAATATGAATGCTGTTATTTCTTTACAGAAGATCATTGAAATTCAAAGTATGTCTTTAAAGTTTTAAATTATGTTTAATAAGGTGAAGATGATGAAACTAACATTGGGAATTAGAGCTCATGAAGAGCATGTCTGCGTTTCCCCCATGTGAGATTTAGTATAATTTACATATGTAGTCTTATCAGTTACTATGTTGCTATTGATACTACAATCTTCCCAGAAATTCTAGATTTAGAGCTTTGTTTTTCTTGTGTTTTCCAAGTACCTGTAATTTTTCTCATTTTTAACTCTAAGCATCTACCAACAAAATAAAAGTCAATATAAAATTTATCATTATATGCCTAGACTTAACTATGGGTAAATTGTTCCCTAGTGATTTGGGGATCTAACAATTACTGGTTTTAATATAGTCAAGAGAGGAAACAGTGGAGTAAAGTGATAGTACAGCTGATAAAGCACTTGCCTTTGCATGACCAACCCAGTTCAATCTCTGAAATCCATATGGTCCCCCAAGCCAGCCAGAAGTGATCCCTGAGCACAGAAAGGTGTCACCTAAAAACAAAGAGAGTTGGGGAAAGGGATAAAAGTTCAAATAGAAAACCTCTTACAAGTTTTCTAGAAACTGTTAGAAATACAAACTAAGAAAATTCAAGAAAGTCATAGTTTTCTTTCTCAATTCCTTCTACATTGGTGTAACTTTGTCATGAGTTTCTATCTTTAGCTCTCAACATGCCTGCATATTCATTGAAATAAACTTGAGGCACCATAAAAGTTAGCATGATGAGGTTAGATAGTATAGTAGATAAGGCACGACCCTGGTTGTGTGATCCCATCACCACATATGGTCCCTGTGAATCACCAAAGAGTGATTCTTGAGCACAGAGCCAGTAATAATCCTTAGTACTGCTGGGTGTTGACCAATCCACCCAAACAGCAACAGCAAGAATGAAGATTAAAAACCAAATATCAAGAGATAAATCTGAGATAAGATAATTAGCAAAACTAAAGAAAAATATCATAAATAATGTTTCATCAATTTGAAAATAAATCTTGTGTTTATACTTATATTATTATTTCCACTGTGCATTTGATAAGAGACATTTTTAAAGTTAGTCCAGGCTTTAATTAAAGGAATCTTGAAGTGATCTTTGATAGCCGTATCATATTTGTCTATATCCGAGCTAATGCATGCTGCAGATTATCAATAATATCGAAATGATTTTTAAATATATTTTCCTTTGTTCTGAGCATTCTTTTGCCATTATATACACAGCTCATTTTCCTAATGTATTCATAAAATCTCTGGGTGTTTTGTATATATTTTTATCAATATCACATTTAAGGATCATTCCTGAGAACTTACCACATGTCTGTACGTGATAGTTTGTTAAATTATCAAGGCACAAAAGATTACAGAGAGTAATAAGGGAGAGTCTATGACAATAAGAAGTTTATGGTCCAATGAGTAACAGATAAATGCATTGTTTCAACATAGAGTCATCTAGTACACTCAGAGCTAGAGAAGGAAGCATTTCTTTCTGAAGTCCTTGCATATTGGGATTAAAGGCATGGGGGAAGGAAGAAAAGTTTAAGAAAGGTCACAGTTTCTTTGCTGATGTTAATGGGAATTTAATTCAATCTCAAGGACTGCAGAGGGTATTGACAAATTGAACAAAAAGGGAATATTTTAAAAAAGTATAACAGAAGCAAAGTACTCTTTTATTAATATAGGTTGAAAAATAAGTTAGTGAATATCTTTATAAAAGAAACTGTCTATAGTATTATGTCTGATTTCCTAACAATGACTTCTTGCTGAAGAGTCTTTGCCTTTGATAACACTAACATTATGCGTGACTTGTAGAGTCTACTCTAATCAAACAAATCTGCTCACCTCTTGAGAAGGATTCACTCTACTGTCAAAGTTAACTATGCAAGGGTTCTTCCATTATAGGTTAAAATCTTACCCTTCTGTCCTAATGTACCTTTCACAAAATGCATTGCCTAGTGCTGATGAATTCCCCATTTAATAATCAGTTTTCTCTTTAACTCCAAGTGAGGATTCCACCTGGATCTTATCAACCCGTGGTTTCCATAAGCTCTTAGTAATAAGACAAAGATTTTGACCTGTGATGTTTTTAATTTTTCTATTATTTGGATCAAATGGAAATGTCACTGGTGCCCACTTGAGCTAATCAACGAATAACAGGATGTTCAAGTGATCAAGTGATCTAGTGCTTTTTCTGGGCCATGTGTATATATGGTGAGGATGCATTGTTGTTGTTGACTTAGTAGCCAGGACTTTCTTACTTCTACTCAAAAGATATCCAGTAAATTCTGAGAGTGGCCTCTTGAATTGAGTTTGCTGAGTTGGAGCATGGCATCTCACCTCAAGAGAGTAGCAGAGAAATATTGGCACTCTAGTGGTAGGTTTGGTTCAATGACATTGTGTTCTTAAAGTATTTGTATTAATAGTATTGTAAGTGGGGCCGGAGCGATAGCCCAGCAGTAGGGCATTTGCTTTGCCCACAGCCGGCCTGTGCCGGCCCGGGTTCGATCCCCCGGCATCCCATATGGTCCCCCAAGCACCGCCAGGAGTAATTTCTGAGTGCAGAGCCAGGAGTAACCCCTGAGCACCGCTGGCTGTAACCAAAAAAAAAAAAAAAAAAATTTTATTTATTGTAAGCCACAATCCTAAATAAAACAAATGAATAGAAAATAAGACAAGTTTTACTCTTGAATACACACTACCACATAACATACAACACAGAGAAAGATAAACCTGTGGCCAGCTCCAGAAGAGCTGTATTCAATCTCCACTTAGAGTCAATCCACTTAACAGTGATTAAACAGCGATTAGTAAATGATCTGTGATTCTACTCTGGACTGTGAGAAGCCTAGAATCATTGATATTCGGCCTGTCTGGTCACAGAGGCCCCTCTACATGATTTCATGCTTTTTTACTTTTGTTGCCTTGAAATTCTTTCTAAGTTTTACATAGGAGCTAAAATTTCCTATTTACACTGGATTCCACATTTTATTAAGCTATACTGGATGGAAATCAAGGTATTTGAAAACTGTATCTTTAACAAGAAAGATTGATAGCAGCATTGCTACAACGGAGCTCAAATTATGATTGGAAGGAACTAAGGTGGGCTAAGATTGTAAACAAAAGCTGAGAGCCATCTCTCACTGGGACCTGCAGTGAAAACGAGTGCCGATAAAGTGGTTCAGTACTGTGGCTTTGACTACAGTGTGCTACATTTTTATATGGTTCAATTTGATTGTGTGTCCTTGTGACCACTCTTCCAGACTAAAGAAACAGAAAAGGGCTGAGTAAGGTTCATAGAGCAATACAATAAAGTGGGTATTGCAGAGTTGCAAGCTTCTGAAAGTCTTGGAGAATTAAAATTATGAGCTGCTGACTTAGAAAACAATGCGTTTTCCTTACAATTATAAAATAGTACTCTTCTGTTCTCTTTAATTTTCCAACCCATTTTCCCATTCCAAGTATACTTGTAGAACTCCAGGTTCTTAAGTGGGTTACCCATTTCCCCTTCAGTGGAGAGAATACTCATGACTGGCTGCATAATATGTGGATTCTCAATCAAAATGAAGCATGAGACTGTTTCACTGTTAAGATTTTGAACAATTTCGAAGAGATGAGAGCATAGTACTGACAACAGAGCATGGGGAGCTGCCTAAACATTGGGCTCTCAGTGACTTCCTGGATGACCTATTTATAGATGAGGTTGAAGGTAGTTTTGTTTAATTACCGTCAGCCCTTTCTACTCACCTATGTGCCAAGCATCCTTTTTTGGGGGTATAGGGTGAGGCTGGGGTGAAACCTGGTGAAGCTCAGGGGTTACTCCTGGCTCTACACTCAGGAATCACTTCTGGTGGTGCTCAGGATACTGTATGAGATGACAGGAATGGAATCCATATCTGCCGCATACAAAGCAGGCACCTTACATACATTAATATTGCTCTGGCCCCATGTTCCTTCTTTTTTTAATTTTAGGAGGTATTTGAATTTTATTCCACTTTTTTGGGGGTTATATTTTGGTATTTTGGGTCACACCCGGTGATGCTCAGGGGTTACTCCTGGCTCTGCACTCAGGAATTACTCCTGGCAGTGCTCAAGAGACCAACAGGGATGCTGGGGATCAAACCCTATTGGCCACTTGCAAGGCAGGTGCCCTACTTGCTGTATTATCGCCCCAGTCCCCCACCTCTTGACCCAGGTTATGAAGAATTTTTTTTCCGTGTGTATATGTGTGTATGAGAGGGAGAGTTAGAGTGTGTGTGTGTGAGAGAGAGAGGGAGTAAGTGTGTGTGTGTGCATGCACACGAACATACATTATATCTTAGAGCTACATTATGAGAAAACTATGTAAAGATTGAAAAGCAAACCCTGTAGCATGTGGGAAACATCAAAACAAGTTCCTCGATAGCCTTATTCCATAGTTGACAGCAAGGTGCTGATAGGCCTTCTGTGAATTTTCTTTTTTTTTTTTTTTGAGATCTGAGCCCCCCCCAGCTGTGGGTATGCAGGTGCTGGAGACTGTGGTTAGCATTGGCCCATTGCCTGGCCACATGTTTTTACATGTATTTGAGGCAGGACCATCCCTGTTGTCCTGTCTTTGTTTATGTTACACATTTAGCTAAAAAAAGTCTTATAAAGCAATAACAGAGAAGCCATTTCTCCTGATAATAAAGACACCCCCTAGAGAAGTCAGGAGTAAGTTTCCTCTTAAAATGCTTAATGTATGCATGTTTGTACCATCTTTACAATTACAAAAAGTAGGTATGACCAGTAAATTCCATCACTATCACAATCACTATCTTCCCATTAATCATCTATTTGCTAGAGTGGGCACCAGTAATATCTCCATATGCCCTGTCTCATGCTAGTAGAACCCAAAGGCATCCACTTGCTCCAGGAACATAAAGAGCCTCAAACAATTATATTAGGTCATGGGAATGACCAAATATAAATGTTACTGATAATTGGCATATCAAATACTACACGAGCAGCTTGCCAGGCTTGCCGTGCGAGTAGCATACTGTTGTAGTCACCTCTAAATAAAGCATTTATTGATGAACCGCGCGGCCGAGCCGGGCTGTGATAGTCTGGTCTGCTTGGTGGAGTTGTGATGAGAGGGAAGTCCGGATGTGAAAAATGGTGGGCCCCATGGAGTAGGGGAAGGTGGTCTGGCTTGTTGTGAGGCTCTGCTGGGGTGGCAGGCCAGGGCTAGAACCCGTCATGTCTCCCAGGCGCCTCACGAGGAGATGGGCACAAGGAGATCAAGTAGCAGCTCTGCTCCATGTCTGAGAGTCTCTGGTTTAGCATACCTGGGCGGATTGAAAAAAAAAACTGCTGTAGGGTGGCTGTCGATGATGGGTGTCATCATCGACATCGACAGTAAGTTCCATGCTTTCAAAAAATGCTCACAGTGTAACATAGTCTTCTGAACTGATTTCATTGTTCATTCTAAATTTTTAAGACAGCCTCGTTTGGGGACACTAGCTCTGATGTCCCTTTAACTCAGATTAGACATGTCAGCAATGGTGTTTGCAAGTGATCTTTGTGGCAAAATTGCCATATTATAGGAATATTATTATACTTATATTCTTTAAACAATGCCTGCCAGACTTTTATGTGCTCTGAAAATATTTGTTAAATGAATGAATCATTCATATTTTTTTTAGTAAGCCTGAATCTATTCTTTAAATTATGCTCCTTGGCCAGTCTAAACAGAACAGGAGGTTGAAAAGAACAAGCAAGATATGTGAGCCCATATCATCTCTCGGATTCAACACACAAGGATAAATCCTTTCTAACTTGGAAACAACATGAAGAATTAGCTACCACTGCCATGGCTAAACATAGAGGTGGCAGTTCTCAGACCTGAGTCTGGTCGTTGGTTGACTGGCAGGGGAAACCACGTGATGCCAGAGAAGAGACAGCACAGACTAGGATAAGGATTCTCATTTATTTTTCTTTCCTGAAAACAATTGTAATAATTTACAGGAATTTTCCACAGAAATTTTCCTTTCTTTTCCATGTCATTGTGAGCAACTACATTCTAAATCCCCCCCCCCCCCATTTTTTTTTTTGCACCAGTGCTGGTCTGTGCTAGCATTTCCAATAATTTTGAAGGGAAGAACCATGAAGTGAGTTTTCCATAAAACTAACTTTATTTAGTTAGAAAGACTATAATTTCAAGTTCTGAAAACATGTAATGAATGATACTGATATGATCTGTGAAACCCTAAAATATGGAAACCACAGTACAGAGCCATGATTTCCTTCTATTTACTTAAAATTGTTTAGTAAGAAGAGTGTTCCCTTACAAGTGTCAACCTATTTTGTAGACTTCCTGCAAGATAATATTGATCATCAGAGAGTCTTTAGATCAGTCACACTGGAAAATACATGTGTAAGCAAGGATTTGAGAATTCATTTATAATTTTGCTGTAAGTCATCAACTTGCCACTGTAAAGGATTTAAAGTGATATGGATTCCATTGTGAGTCTTTAGAAACAGTTTTTTCTAAAGAAATAGTACTATAAATGTGGGGTGTATGTGTGTGATATAACATAATAAGAGCAATAATAATAATGTGTGTGATGTAACATAATAATAGTAATAATAATAATGTGTGTGATATAGCACAACATAAATTGTAACAAATATATCAAATAAAACTTACACATACTTATGTCAACCAATTTTCCATAAATTCAACAAAATTCTCTTAAAATTTATAAGAAAAATAGATCTAGGACCAGAGAGATAGTACAGCGATATGGCACTTGTCTTGTACATGGCTACTCTAGGTCCATCCCCAGCATAACCTATAGTCCCCTAATTACAGCCTGGAGTGATCTCTAAGCACAGAGTATGACTAAGCTCTTAGCACCATTAGGGGGTATTGTCCAAACATGAGAGAAAGAGATTAAATGCTATTAAAGTCAGATTATTATACTTGCTCTGAAAATAACAAACATTTTCTTTTCTTATGTAAAATGTGATTCTCAGTCATCTTCCCCCATTACAAAATACTCCCCACCTACTCCCCTCCCAAGGAAATGGGCATTTACATCAGACAATCTAGGAGAAATTCCAGATTGTTTCTAAGCTGAAAGGAATTTGTATACATCTCTTGTTTGGGGAAAATTGTCCAATATTTTGACCTCATGAGACCAAGTGCATAGCTAAAAGGGTTGCTTCCCCAGATTACAGCATGCGCCGCATAAATCATCTCACAAGCTTTCGTGGCGTTTTGCTGCATATCCAACTGCTAATTCACACTCAGTTTTTCTTTTCTTGATGGTTGCATCTTATTTTACTACCTTTTCTCTGTATCTCTTCCTCTGTCTTTTTCCTCCTCCTCCTCATTTTTCTCCCTCCTCCACATCATCCTCACTTCTCCAGTAAATCCATTTTTATCATATTAAAATTCAGAGGAGAAGGAGAAATGTCCTTTTTGTTGGAAAGGGCTTTTAGCTAAGAAAAACCCCTTTCTAACATCAGATTTTATTTCAAGCAGGAAAAGTCATGATTTAATATGTATTTGGGGTACATACATTGTGGAAAGACACTGTAATGGTTAAAGTATTTGCCTTGCATGCAGATGGCCCCAAATTATCCCTAACTCCACACATAGTTGCTAGAGCACAGAGCCAAGAATAGCCGCTGAGCACCATCAGTGTGACTGAAAAAACAAATTAAGAATAAAATAAATATGCATTTGAAAAATTCATTGTGCCTGCAATAAGAATAGAAATATGAAGAGGGATCACTGTCACTGTCTTCCCGTTCATCATCAATTTGCTTCGAGCGGGCACCAGTAACATCTCAATATGACCTGTCTCATGCAAGTAGAGCCCAAGGGCACTTGCTTGCTCCAGGAACATAAAGAGCCTCAAACCATTCCATCAGGTCATGGGAATGAGGTCTATAATTGTTACTGGTATCAAATACGACACGGGTAACTTGCCAGGCTCTGTTGGATTTATTTTATTACAGAGGTACAATTGGCATGGCATGGCAAGTATTTGGTGCTGTGAGCATTGATGATTTCAAGGTTTCATCCTTGCATAGTTGAATAAATGGTGGTGTAATTTCCTCTCATTTCAGGTCAGAAAACAATGGAGGGAGGATAAAAACTTGAAAGGGAAGATAAGAAATAGTATTCTCTATAAAAGGAAACTTTCCTAGTGAAATATAAAGATTTGGGGCTAGGTGGCATCATCCTAAACATTAGTTTTTCATTCCGTAAAAATAGAGGGATGTTGGGTGAAACTATTGATAGGAATCAAATTCTGTAAGCTATTGGCAAATAATAAAATTACAATTATTGAGTAGTTTCAGAGTGCCAATACCATTCAGAGCATTCTTGCTAATATAAAATTAAGTCATTTCATCTCTCCAGCTTTATGAGGTGGGTAGTAGTTTGATTCCAATTTACAGCAAACGAAGCTGAAATGCAAACTAAACTGAATTTAAGGCATTTTAAAAATTTTTTTTTATTATACCACTGTGAGATATACAGTTACAAAGATGTTCATGTTTGGGTTTCAGTCATACAGTGTTCCAGCACACATCCCTCCACTAGTGCCCATTTCCCACCACCAATGTCCCTTGATTCCCCCTTCCCCAGCGTACAAATTTCTCTAGTGGTCTTTGTGTGTGTGTGTACATGTGTGTGTATGCGTGCACAGGTGTGCATGTGTGTATTTGCAATGATGTTGATAGTTATGCCCTTGGGGTACAGTTACCACCACCACAGTGGATTTTTGACATTTCTGAAGCTCAGTTGCACACATCTATTGAAATTATAGTTCTTATATACCGATTTCATGACTTGCTTCTCCTCACCTTTATTCATCACTGTCTCAGCTATCTAATCATTAGGCACTTTTTACATTGTTTAAAAACTACTTAAACCCAAATACGAATACCTGTGTAACTGTATATCTCACAGTGGTATAATAAAAATTTTTTAATAAAAAAAAACTTTAAAAAACTATACCAGAGACTCACTCAACTTTAAGAGACCTCTTAAAAATTATAAGCCTGTGGACCTATGGATAGAGTTGAGTATCCTGACACCCATCCTCAAATACATGATCATTTAATCTTTGATAAAGGAGCAAAAGGTACAAAATGAAGCAAGGGAATCCTCTTCAACAAGGAGTGCTGGGAAAACTGGGCAGCTACGTGTAAAATAAATGGGGCATTTAAATTAACAAATTTCACCTGGCTATTTAGTGGACAAAGAAAAGATCATAAATTTGGCAGTCCAGTTTGAGAGTTCATGTTAGCCATTATGTTATCCTAACCCACAAATAAATTCAATGACGTGTCAAATTTTGCATATACATTCCTCCCATTTTACACAAGATGATATTATTTGGGGTTGCAGGTGGATCCATTTAACTGAAGATGTAGAGTTTGAGACGTTCTAGTTCATTGCAGCTTAGCCACAGTCTGGAAGTACCGTGCCAAATTAAAAGGAGCCATGGAGCTATGAATTCATTTTGGAGTTTCTTGTAAAGTTGCAAAATACATCTAATCAGAAAAAAATGCAAGTGTTGGCTGAATTTCAAATCCCTGCCCTGTTGAGTTTAAAGCGCTGACTGTTGTCAGGTGTGAGCTGCTATTTGTCATAGATTCTTTAGCTTTAACAGAGGCCTTGACGTTGCAACCCTGGGCCAGGAAGACCTTCATTGAAGAAAAGCAGTCTTAGACATTTTCCCACTATTAACCCGGCCAACCCTTCCCTGTATCAGAGCCAGGTCAAATTTGCACACATGGCTTTTTGAAAGCTGATTTTAAACTTCTAATTAACTATTCTCTGGAAATGTTGAAACCCTGATTATTGTTATGGAACCCTAATACTCAAATGTATCTGAATAAAAAGCGAAACCTACCATCTGCTTGGAGACTTAACTTGTCTGGACTTAAAAAAATCCCAACTGCATCTGTAATTATGAGTTTTCTTTACTCACTTTTTACTAAGGTAAAATTAATCAATCCAAGAGAACAAATAACTATACACGTCCCTCTACTGATATTTTTTGTCTGTTTGTTTTGGGGCCACAGCTGTGCATTCCTTCTATCTTATAATCAATATATTTAATGAATTTGGTCAAAGTTTCACTTTCTATCCACCTTTTAAAATTTTTTATTATAACACTGTGAGACATACAATTACAAAGGTGTTCACAATTGATTCTTGGTAGTACAGTATACCAGCACCCATCCCTCCACCAGTGCCCCATTTCCACCACCAATGTACCCCACCCCCTCCCGCCAACCCCCAGGCTGCCTCAATAGCAGGTACCCCAGTCTCCTCTCTTTCTCTCTCTGTCTCTCTCACTGTGTCTCTGCATCTCTCTCCCTCTTCTGTTACACATTGTGGCTAGCCCTGCAGATATTTAGAGTCTATCACTTAAGTCTCTTTGTGTATATTCAATGGTGAGTTTTAATGTGTCATTACCATTTCCCACATTTAGTAAAACACTGGTATCTATTTATATCCCTATTAATGAATGCAGTCATTCTATATCTGTCCTTTTCCTTCTGACTAATTTCACTCATCATGGTAGTCTCCATGTCTATCCATTTGCAGGTAAATTTTATAATTTCATCCTTTCTGACAGCCGCATAGTATTCCATAGTGTAGATGAACCACAGACTCTCATCCACTGTTGGTGGGAGTGCCGACTGGTCCAGTCCTTTTGGAAAACAATTTGGGCATTCCTCCGAAAACTAGACATTGAGCTCCCATTTGATCCAGCAGTAGCACTCCTGGGAATATACCCGAGAGACCGAAAAACACATAGCAGAAACACTATCTGTACTTCTTTATTCATCTCTGCGCTATTCACTATAGCTAGAATCTGGAAACAACCTAAATGCCCAAGAACAGAGGACTGGCTTTCTATCCACTTTGAATTACCCATTGTGTATATTTTGTTTTATTTTATTTTTCATCATTGTGGCTATCAGTTCCTCCACCATTTGTTGTAAAGATTTTTTTAAATATTTGATTATACCACCATGAGATATACAATTACAAAGATGTTCATGTTTAGGTTTTTGGTCATACAGTGTTCCAGCACCCATCCCCACATCAGTGCTCATTTCCCACCACCAATGTTCCCAATTCCCTCCCCCCTCCCGAGCCTGCCTCTATGGCAGGTCCTTTATCTCTTTTTTCTCTTTCACTTTTTCTCTCTCCCTTTCTCTCTTCCTTCTCTTACACATTGTGGATTGTAATACATACATTTAGAGGTTATCATGTGTATCTTTTTGCCTGTATTTAATGCTGAGTTCTAGGTTGGTATTAGCACTTAAGACAATTATTAGCACTTCTCTGTCTTACCTAACCTCTGACTCCCACATATTTGTGGTAATTTCCACCTTTGACAAGAACTCCTGATCCATGATTCGCCTAACCTTGGATGTTGGCATCATAATATGTCTATCTATCTATCTATCTATCTATCTATCTATCTATCTATCTATCTATCTATCTATCTATCTATCATCTATCATCTATCTATCTCTCTACCTATGTTTCTTTCTTTCTTTCTCTCTTTCTTTCTTTCTTTCTCTTCTTTCTTTCTTTCTTTCTTTCTTTCTTTCTTTCTTTCTTTCTTTCTTTCTTTCTTTCTTTCTTTCTTTCTTTCTTTCTTTCTTTCTTTCTTTCTTTCTTTCTTTCTTCTTTCTTTCTTTCTTTCTTTCTTTCTTTCTTTCTTTCTTTCTTTCTTTCTTTCTTTCTTTCTTGTTTATGTCATGGGGCCACCATTTTTCCACATCCAGACTCTCCACTCGTGAGATCTCCACCCAGCAGAAGAGCTGATCACAAGTCCGGCTTGCGCGCTGTTCATCAATAAATGCACGAGATGAGAGGCGGCTATAAGAGTATACCACCCCATGGCAGAGCCTGGAAAGCTACCTGTGTTATTTTTGATATTCCAAAATTCAGTAACAATTATAGACCTCATTCCCATGACCTGAAGGAATGGCTTGAGGCTCCTCCTGTTCCTGGAGTGAGCAGATGCCTTTGGACTACAATAGCACGTGAAGGACAAATGGAGATGTTACTGGTACCCGCTCGAGCAAATTGATGAACAACGGGAACATAAGTCTCCCTATCTAATCATTAGGCACTTTTTACATTGTTTAAAAACTACTTAAACCCAAATACAAACACCTGTGTAACTGTATATCTCACAGTGGAATATTGAAAAAAAAATTAATTAAAAAAAAACTTTCTTTTTTTTGATAAGTGATAAGTGATAAATAAAAGCAGTGATAAGTGATAAATAAAAGCAGTCATTCTATATATTTTTTCCTTCTGGCTAACTTCACTCAACATGATCCTCTCCATTTCCATCCATTTATAGGCAAATTTCATAACTTCATTTTTCGTAACAGCTGCATTGTATTCCATTGTGTAGATGCACCAAAGTTTCGTTATCCATTCATCAGTTCTAGGGCACTCTGGTCGTTTCCAGATTCTGGCTATTGTGAATAGTGCTGCTATGAAAATAAAAGTGCAGATGATCTTTCCACTGTGTGTTTTTGACTTCCCAGGGTATATTCCCAGGAGTTGCATGACTGGGTCAAATGAGAGCTTAATTTCTAGTCTTTGGAGGAATATCCATTTGTGGTAACAATTTTTAATGCTCCATTATGTACCCAGATCCTTATTCAAAGGCTACGTGTCCATATGTCTCAGGATTTATCACTGGGCTATTGTGTTGGTGTGGTACCTAGTGGTGCTTAAGGCTTATTCCTGCCTCTGTACTCAGAGATGACTTCTGGCAGGACCAGAAGTGGTATCAGGGATCAAGCCAGATCAATTCACATGCAAATAAAATGCCTAATATTTGTGTTATCCCCCAATCCCATCTTCGGGCTCTCAGTTCTTCCTCCATTGGTATGTGAATCTGCATTTCTTCCAGTATCATACAGTTTTTAATAACTATACCTTATGTTATAATTTAAAGTCAGATAATGCAGTACTTCCTATATTTTTTTTTAGCATTGCTTTGACTAGTCATTCTTTTCAAAATTTGTGATTCTATGCAAAATTTTCTATTTTATTATTCAAAGTCCTTGCAAAAATACCATAAAATGTTATTCAAAGTCCTTGCAAAATATCATAAAAATGTTATTGGGGTTGTAGTAAATATATAATACATAGGACTGGGTGGTCATTTTATTTTATTCTTTAATATTTGGATTTTTTAAAGCCATATTTTAGAGGTATAAGAGCTACTTGCATGATTCTTAGTCACCTGGGCCAGTGTTTAATGCAAGCACACAAGGCATGAGGT